>JXSR01S027031.1:48406-72741 GCA_000969725.1 Ophiothrix spiculata | reverse complement strand
TTTTATATAAATAGCATACATTAAAATATTTTATTTTTCTATCTCTACTTCTATAGAAATCCATCGGATTCAAACTAATTGAAGAAGACTAGTTAACTAAAAAAGAGCAAATTTCACTATCACTAAGCAAGAAAGCCAAGGTCTGTTTTGCTCACTAACCAAAATTTGTTTGCCGTTTAATTTCAAGGCAGGGAGATATAGCCCCCTATCAATCACCTGCATTTTTGATAACCATATATGCCCAAATCTGACCCTCAAAGTAAAAACACAGTATGTGCATTTATAAAGCATAAAATATACTTCCTATAAACGTGAGATTTCACTTCAATCCACTCCCATGCTAAAAAGTTGTATTTACACATATTTGATATAATAGACACACACTGCCTTAGGTTGTGTAAGAGAAATGATCGTCTGCTCATTTGTGTAGGATTTCTCCACGGGAAAAGGAAGTAGCTTGCAATTTATCTGCAATACACATACTGCATTTTTACTTCTTTTTTTTTTTTGGGGGGGGGGCAGATAACATGAAATGTTTAAAGACTGACATTTTCAGTATCACTGTGGCTATGTGTAAGAATTTAAAATAGAAACACTGTTTTTACCAAATTTCGTTTTCTCTGGAGGAAAAAAAAGTTAGTTAAGAATTGCATTTTATTCCACAGATTCACTGGCAGGGAAAACCATTGGCAGGTTTACTTTACACATATTCTATCACTGTAACAAATATATAGTTAGAAAAGAAATGGAAAGGATTTACACCAGTCACTTTATATTCTTTAAAATCACAGCAGAGTAAATCAAAATAAATGATAAATATGCCTATGCTGTTGTGTATATGCAGTGTTTGCCCACTCAACATTTGTGTATAACATCTGTTTCATTTCTATAAATATGAAACATATAAGATCAACATGAAGTTGTTTTCGATAAATATACCTATGATGATTGTGTATCTGCAGTTTTTGAGTTTTGCCTACACAACATGTCATCAATTTCATTCCTATAAATATGAAACATATTAGATCAAAATGAAGATGTTTCGATAAATATACCTTTGATGATTGTGTAAATGCAGTTTTTTTAGTTTTGTCTACACAACATGGCATATCATTCATATAAATATGTTTCAATGAAGATGTTTTGATAAATATACCTATGATGATTGTGTATATGCAGTTTTTTAGTTTTACCTACACAACATGACATCAATTTCATTCATATAAATATAAAAACATGTCGAAAAGACGTGGGTTTTTTTGATAAATATACCTATATAACTGTGTATATGCAGATTTTGAGTTTTGCCTACTAAACATTTGTGTACAATAACATTCATTCATATAAATGTGATGGCTCACCCCAAAAGAGGGGACTTTGTGCAGATGATATCAATTTTGATTTTATCATTTCATCTATTAAAGCATTTTCTAAGCTTTAAAATGACACCTTACTTGTTAAAATTGATCAAGGCAATCAAAATTTACAACAGAAAATCTGCTGGAAATTCTTATTATTTTCTTCTTTTTTTTGCTGTCTATTTTTACCAGTTTCTCGAAAAGTGTTCTGTCGCAAAGTCCCCCTTTTCGGGGTGAGTCATCACAAATATGAAACATGTTGGTAGATACTAGTAATTTTCATAAATAATCATATTACATAGTAAACATGTTAATATATATATAGCATACATTAAAATATTTTTCTATCTCTGTCTATCTACTTCTAAAATCCATGGGTTTCAAACTAATAAGAAGACTGGTTACCTAGTGAACCAGCAAATTTCACTATCACTAAGCAAGAAAGACAAGAACTATTTTGCCCGCTAAGGCAACAAAAAAAATATCCTGTTTTACGGATGGGCGGACCTTCCAAGTAGGGTGGGTCGGTAGGGCGTTTTGGTTTTGGTTTTGGTTTTTTTGCCCAGAATAACCCCAAAATCCAAAAATATTGAAAGAAAAACTTTTTTTTTAATGTAACCAAAATGTATAAATTTTGGCCAAAAAACGGCTGATTTTACATGATTTTGATTTTTTTTTTGACAAAAAAAATCTTCAAAATCGCAAATTTAGGGTCTGTCGGGCCCGTAAAACAGAGTTTTTTATTTTCGTCGCCGAACCCCTAAATTTGTTTTCTATTCAATTACAAAATAAGGGACCTATATACTATTACTATTAATGTAATTTTAATTTTTAATCAGACATAATACAATATGTCCATATCATTAAATTTCCAAAAACTGACATTTTCATTATCATTGGTTGTAATTTTTAACACATATATTCAAAATTTATGTGCATTAGGCTAGGTGCCCAAAGACATTTGCTCGCCCGAGTGACATTCACTCACCCTACCAAGAAAACTTCACTCCGACAGGAAGCGACATTCCCTTAACAAATTTCACGACATTCGCTACACTTCAGATTGAATTGGAGCGAAGATCGCTCCGAATATTCTTGGGCTTGTTTAGTCAATAATCATAGCACTACAACATGCGCGAGAGACCTTCGCTTTCATCGATTGAAACATTGTTTGCGCAATGAGAACAACATTTGCTCTCCGTTTTAGTTCGCTCTCCGTCTCCAGTTGTGCATGTAAAAGTTTCATCTACAAGCAATATGTATTTGACATATTTAAAGCACTACATTTAAAATAAATCTTTTATTAGTATTTATATGTGTTTCTTAATTTTAGTATCACTATTAATTACTAAAATAGAAAATTATCTATTAAGAAAACACTCTTTAAATTAATCAAGCGAAAATAGATATATTCATGTACGGTAAATAATTCTAAATTACAATATCACATGGTAATAGTAAAGGTCATCTGACCCCGCTGTTGCAAGAAGGACAGACTTTGGACTTTGACCTCCTCCGTATCATTATAATCTCCGTTCTGGCTTTTTGGATTTCCTCCATAAACTGACATGGGCAGTGTCACTTTCTTCTTCTTCTCTTTCTCTCTGTTGAGACAAAATGTACAAACAGTGGATTACAATGATTTCCTGAACTGTGTCTTCCTTGAAGGGAGGAACACTAGTCATCATCTCAGTGCAAGAAAGACTTACCATATATTGTTCCCATTAAACGCCCATCACTATTTTTTCTAACAGAAAATGTAATTTTACCATGTGTTTCCCTATATAATGTCAAAGACTGTTATATTCTTAATAAAATCTTGAATGAATATATCAAGAACATAGCAACAGCTGATGATATGCAATCAAATGAGCTGTACCCATAATTGGGGAAGGAACATGTCAAAAAATTGATCCCTAATAAACGGCCACTTTTTAATGAAATGCAATGCCCAGTGGGCGTTTAATAGGACCAATACGGTATGTGCAATGGCTGCAATATGTGAAATTTATCAAACACCAAATAACTAGAATCTGACAAACCCTCAAAATTGTCTCCTGTATGTTAGCCGCTCTTGTAATGGTTCTTAAGAACCAAGACTGGACATCATACAGTGTACAATGTCACGGTAAATTTATGAAAAATGGCAGTAATTACAGACAACTTTGAAGATAGAATTGTCTGTCACAGTCCCTGCTAATGAGGCACAGCCAAGTGGGTTGCACAATTCTGACTTCAGCAGAAGGCCAGATGTATTCATTTTATATAATGTAGTTGGCTCTAAAACAAGTAAGTCCAGTAACTATTCAACTATAGTTATGCCTCAGCACTAATGTGCTTGTCAGTTATTTCTGAAATTCTAGCCCCCGGGGACCCGGACCCGGACCCTAGCTTGATTCCCTTTGAGCCGACAAATTCCCCGCCATTTTCTGCCAACTTTCCCGCAGGACAGGGCATTTTTAAGTGCCAAATCCTTGACCTAGTCCCAGCCCCAATACCACGAAACAGCCAAGTCTAGAGCTCAACTCAATTCCAGACCCAAATGATCACAGCAAGCCACCACTGTAACCTTGTACATGTTCCCCGCCTGGAGGGGACGTCTGCGCTTAACAATCAAAAAACTTAGTTTAAGTCCAAAAATGATTGTAAAAGATTACTTAATTCACAGAAGTTGAACAAAATAAGTTGCAAGTATTTATCTTTACACCAAAAAAAAAACCCAATATTTGACATAAATTTAATCACTGCTTGTCTAAAACAGACCAGTGTAATTGAGATATGTAATTAAACTATTGTTTTGAACTATCATTGTCAATTATACTACAAAAAAAAATGATTGATTTATACTACAAAAACTCACCGTTTCAGCTAAATCTATCTCCCGAGCTTCCTCTCCTGTTGCTATATATGGTCTTACAAATTCACCGCTATTAGCATAGATAGATGATGCTTGCGATGATGAATCATCATGACTACTAGTGCTTGCCAAAGTATCTCTACTCGCAGCTCGTCGAAGGAATTGCTGTATGATACCGCCTCCAAGAAGATCTGTGCCTGCAGCCTGCTGCAAGTATCTTTCTCTCTCTGCTGCAAAGGACCTATTTGGTTCTTCTTTTTTGTTCTTCATGTGTTGCTGTCAATGTAAAAAAAGAAACATAAAATCTTGTAATCAAAACCCAACATTTTGTTTGAAGAGGTGTACAAATTGAATAAGTGTATTTATGTTAATTGTTGTGCAAGAAGATATATATTTCAATTTATACAAATACTGGTTTATTTCATAATTTTGTCAGCAGATATAAGGACACCAACTAATGATTTAATGAATACACTGAAGTGGGAAAAACAAAATAAAAGATGGCATTATACTTTATTAACAACTGTTTTCAAATGTGTAAAGAATAAATTATCTTCTCAATTTGAATTTGTTCGTAATAACCATACACATATAACTAGAAATCATACTTCTAATACATTGATTGTGCCAAAATTTACATCAATATCATGTTAGGGAAGGCATATGCATGGAATTCTTTGCCACCGACAGTACGGGCTCAGATGGAAACAATGACTTTTAAAGAAATTTAGGCCTACTTTCACTTGCTTGTTTCTTTGTGTTTAAAATAATATCTTTGTAATTTTGTAACTACAAGAATATATGCTATTGTTGTGTAGCAGCCATTATACTTATTTGTAATTCAAATGTATTCGTAACTCATTGTAAATACTGTATGATATCTTGTAAATAGTGTATGATTATATCTTTTTATTACTATATCGTAATACAATTTGTGTACAATGAGGGCCTGGTTGAAAGCAGTGCTTGTTACTGAACCAGTAAAACCCTTAATAAATAAAGAATAAATAATAATAAATAATAACGAACTTACATTCAGCAGAGTATTGTGTCTTATGACTTCCGCTAGACTCTCTAACTGTCTAGTCTCTTCCTCATACTCCGTAGATACTGTGCTGTACATGTCATCCTCAGCAGGTCCAAATATAGCTTCTAGTGGATCAGGAGAAGCCTGTGAAAAAGACCATGCATAGTATTTGCTTAACTTTGTTAGGTTAAGGTAAAAGTAAAGTGGCATCTTGGGTTTATATTATGTAAATACAACAGTAGTTTGAGCAGAAGAACTGAAAAATAATGGTCCTGATGTGTTCGATAACAGGACTATCCTCCAATATACAGCGCAGGCAAGTAGTCCTCATATCCAACACCGGAGGATCACCATTTCTATTCAAGACTCTAATGAAGAAATATAATGGAACTACATTACCCTTCCGACTTATACTAGTCTATATTAACCTTTGATATCTTTTAAGATATCAAAGGTTAAAAAGATATCAAAGGTTACAATGGACTTTCACTTTAACCTTTGACCTGTAACAGTCATATCTTACCTGGTCATATGTTTCAAGTGCGTCCATTGATTCTCGTGATAGTATCGGCAGAGGTGGCAAAGTTGAACCTTTGCTGAGTCGACGGCGTTGGAATACAATGAATGTCGTAACTAGTACAATGATTAATAGCAGCAACATGAGGCCTGTTACCCCTAATATGATGCCAACAATGGTTGACTCTGCCAATCCTGAGCAAAAAAATAAATAAAATGAAAATGCCAGTGTTGTATCTTGCTATAAATGAATGTAGTAAGATTTAATTCTGTTCAATTTTATCAGCTTTTCAGTAATATTTTTTCAGTGAGGTGATGTTTGCTGAAGCAATTAAAAGTGACATTTATTGCAGCTTGGTAGGTCAAAACTTGACTGAAGAAAAAAACAGATTTATTGATATGTTTTATAAGTTAAAAAAAAACCTATTATCTACTCCTTAAATTCTGAAACTTCCAAGTTTACAAATACAAAATAGCTGTGTGACTTTTTAAGATGTGCAATCTTTTCTTAGTTTAAAGTTTAACAAACGTGATAAGAGAAACTACATCATAATATGAAGCCTACATATTACCAATTATGTTACCGCTTCAAAATATTATTATTATATTATTACTTGGCAAAATATGTGAAATAAGTAACATGTACACTCGCGCTCTAAAGTATTTCCGCAAAATTACAAAACGTTCAAAAACCTTGTTTTTATATTAAAAGCCCAGAATCATCAAAGATTCATACTAATAGGTAACTTATCTATTCAATATGAATAAATCAATGTTTCTTTTAATATTTGATCTTCCATTGCTATAAAAATGGCTTATTTCATGGACCATATACAAAAACGCCACAAGTACAAATCTCATTACCATGTAACTAATCAATTTTTCATAATCTTATTGTTACCTTGTAACAGGGTAGAATATTTTCAGGTTGTAAGTTTTAAAACAATTGCGCAGAAATGTAAATAAACTCAATTTTTTTATGTTCAGATGAAAGAAGTAATATGCATTACATGCCATATTTTCAAATGTAATGAATGCAATTCCGGAATAGTTATTTCGTCAATTATACAATATGATTCTGTCAAAAAATAATGAAAATCGGACATACGCCTTTTGAGATATAGCTGAATAAAGATTTTGTGCGGAAAAACTTTAGAGCGACAATGTAGGCTTCAAACATGTGATGGGGATCAGTGCTGAAATATCTATATCACATCACCTATATTCCTCAAGACTGCGATACAGGATAAAGTTTAATTAATGATTCTGAGAACTTCTGACAGGTCTGTAAAAGTATTGCCTTATTTTGCAATCATAGATTTACAGAGGAGATGCCGAACTTTGTATACCAGCCAACATAATGGCATTGTCAGCCATGTAGCTCAAATTGACGGTATTCGGGTACGCTCGGTTCCAGGCACAATCAAGACAAGTGCCGAGATTCCGGTGAGCGTACAATACTTTAATCTTACCGTTTTGTGTCTGTGACAGTGTGATATCTTTTCTGTCAGGATTCAATGTTGTTATGGTCTCCGTTACTAGGCTACTGCCATCTTCACCCATCTCGCATCTTGTGCCTTCATAACCAGGTCTGCATCTGTGTTATACAAATAAACAAAGATGTAACAATATTGCTCATGTTTTAATCATGTCATGTGTAAGTCATTCATAAAATAATTCTGTGGGCCTTCTGACATACCATCCCTGCATAACCAGGTCTATATCTAGGTTTGTCAAATTAATATGTGTAAGTACAGAATAAAACTCCCTTTACTATAATCACTCTATGTGGAGACCAAATTTACCTAATATCCATGCATAAATTGTGAAAAACATTATATCCTGCAATTTTCTTTCCACTCAATTTCTCTTTCTGGTCCTACCCTATCCCTTCTCTCTCCCTGCCCACCGCACCTTTAATTTGTCATTGACAACAAATCTTGGGGTACCTATAAATACGGTTTCAACCCTCCCGATATGACACTCCTTGGGCCTATTCATTAACATGATCTTTTGCAATGATTGCAAACTAGAATCCATTGCAAATATCGTTTCCGATGACATTTCCATTTCACTAATAACTTTTCGCTTTCAAACTTCATGGAGGAGCCTATTGCAAATTTTGCGATGATCTCTTCCAAATATGGCACAAAATAAAATCATGTGATATAAAGAATTTGCAATGACTTTCATTTAATAATAATAATAATAATCTGCACTTATATGGCGCTCTAACAAAAAACACAGCGCCTTACAAAAACAACATACTGCAAAAATGAAGCCAAAAACAAAAACAATCACTTGAATAAATGAGTTTTCAGCAACCGTTTGAAAATAGGCAAAGAACACCACCTCCCTGATCCGAATAGGCAACACATTCCATAGCTGTGGGGCTGCAATTAAAAAAGAATGGTCGCCAGCACTCTTAACTGAGCGAGGAACATAGAGCCTGGTATCATCGGAAGAGGAGCGGAGTTCACGCCTATTCCCAATCGGTGCTTGAACAGTATCGCTCAATAATGTAATAAGATCACCGAGATACGATGGAGCGACATCATTTAAACATTTAAAAACATACAGCATCAGTTTGAAATATATACGTTCCTTGATTTTGAGCCAGTGTAGTGAATGCAACAGTCCATCCGAGCACACATCCCATCCGCAGCCATAGACTAGCCTGGCTGCCTTATTTTGCAGGCGTTGCAGCCGTTTAAGATCTGATTCACGAGCACCGTACAACAATGAATTGGCATAATCTAGGCGGGATAGGATGAGTGCTCGAACAGCATGGTTGCAAGCATCCTGGGTAATGAAACGGCGTATTCGCCACAAATTACGAATTTGATAATTAACAGTTCTACAAAGCATACTGATATGAAGAGACATATTCATACTGGCATCAAAGGTCACCCCAAGATTTTTGACTGAGGTGGATGGTTTGATAGTCATACCATCTAGTTCAAGTTCAATATCAAAGACTGCGCTAGGAGCCCTTGGGCTAGCGACAACAAAAAACTCAGTTTTATGATGTTTTCTTTGCGGATGCCCATAAGCACTCGCAAGATATTCATCGCAAACAAAATCATAGCAAATGCTTTGCCATGACTTTTTTCACCGCAAATCTTAGTGAAATCAGTTTTGGGAAATCCATAGCAAATTTGCGATGGATTTTATTTAAACATTAGCGGAATAGGCCCCTGGATAGCTGGACGGTTGACATAAGATTACAATCAATTGCCTTGAAATTTGGTCACAACAAGCACACCATGATCCCTTGAACAACCAAATGTACAACTGCGAATCACCAGCGCAACTTTGTAAGACAAAGCTAATTCTGTGATAAAACTACAATAACCCTAACAGAACCAAATCTCACTAAATCTCACTTTAGAAAATCAAGAAAATCAACATAAAACATATCAAGTCCCAATACGTCATGGACGGGGGTTATATGCAGGGACGAAATCGCTGCCCGGGCAGCGACTCGGCGGTGGCTTGCTATGGGTATCACTCGCTTGGGAAACGGGAGGTCCCCGGTTCGAATCCCGGTGAAAACACCCGCTTTTCACCACCCCCTTTTCGAGGAGATAGGCTAGAAACGGAAAATTTCTTATGATCAGTTAGGGTTAAGTGGACTTGTTTTCTGTCATTTAAAACACCAAATTCAGCGATTTTCCGTGAGTGGTTGTTAATACTAAATTCCATGATTTTCAGAGATGTAATGAATGCATATGCTTGTTTCAGGTGCATAAGAAGTACAAACGTTTTTAAGTTGATATCTTTTGAAAAGAGATGTTACTTTTAAAATTTTTAAAAAATTTTAAATCACAACCTCATCATTTTTTCATAATTGTCAAGAGATAAACATGTTTTCCGTGAATTTCTGTGTTTCCGTTTTGCACCCAAATTCGGAGAATTTTTCCCGTTTTTCTGTGACACAGAAAACTTGCCAGCTTATGACTACATACAGCTGTTGCTTATCCATGGTACATACACAAATTTTGAAATTGGTAACAGAGTACAAAATTGAAATGAAGCTTAAAAATGTGTGAAAGTACATGATATCTTTAAAACAGAAACATATTCTGCAATATTTACTTACATGCACATGCCGGCTAGATTTGGGAATTCACCATCTAGTATACACGTTCCTCCATTGAAGCAGTAGTCGGGGACACATTCTTCTGGCTTTACAACATCTATATGAATAAATAAACAGTTGATAGATTCAATATCAAGGCATTTCCATTCCAGAAATAGAGCTCAATGTGGCTACACAGGGTCACTTCAAATGGGTGCACTACACTAAATAACTAGCGTTCGCAATCCGGCATTTCTAAAATCGGCAAAATTGACTGCCCTCTCCTAAATGAGGACCTCAAAACGTAGGGAAGGGCAATATGTTTGGTCATTATTTTGTTCTAAAGATGCTCTGATGCCATTTTTGATCTCCAGATTACTTTGGTAAAATTTAACGGGTTTTCCTTAATTTGCGTCTGATTCTGGTAATTCAAAATTTAGCTGTCAGTGATAGGGGCGTTATTACTTCAGCATCCAGTGTCTTGAAAATGTTGCCTTGATGGTGTACTTTTATCATCATTTTGTGTTAGAAGAGATCATAATCAATTGAGAAAAGGCAGTGTTGAAGCAACCAGTTGCTGTATTATTGAATTTTTGGGTGTTTTTATGAAACCATTTTGTAGAGTAAGTCAATGGGAAGCTATTTAGTGGTATGGCGCCAAATATGTAGTTTTGTATAGTTGTTCAAGATATTATCATTACTGATATATCGTAATTGCCTTTCATTGTGTTTATCAGTCAATGCTGGCCTATTAAGCACTGGGGTTTAGCGCAATTTAAAACGGCAAAAAGCCAGACCATTTTTAGGCGCAAAATTGTGTGAAAAACAGGTGAAAAAGTGCACAAATGAGCGACCCCTTGTTAACCCTGTTAGCTAACCAAGAACATAAAACTTCTTAGCAATCACAGATTAGATTATTACATCATGAAATCTATTCTAGTCGATACGATAAATGCATTTTTAAGACAAAGTTTACTCGAATAACGACATAACAAAGGTTTTGAAGTCATCTGTTTTAACCTACGTTCATATAATAATTAATTTATGATCAGTTCTTGTTTGTTTGTTGGTAAAATTGGCTTTTTGGGAAAAATCATTAACATTCTCGATGGATCACAAAAAGCATGACCGACCATAAAAAGTGCACATTTTGGTGCTTTTGCATGATCGCGCTAAACCCCAATACTTAATGCTAGCCTTTTGCAGCCCTTTGCATCATCTATTCTTATCTTTTAATATTGAGATTGTCAAAATAACGTCAGCTGAATTTAATCGAGTTAACATTTTCCTATCGTAAGGCGTCTGGGGGACGCCCTAAATTACTGCCAGCTCAGGCGTAGGACGTCCCCCAGACGCCATAACTAACACTGAAGTATAACTATTTTCACTACCTCTTACCTTTCAAAACACTATACAGTTCATACAGGTCTATCATGCAGATGTTTCATTGAATTATGTAGCATATTTGTACAGATAAATTTAATTTACTTTAGAAGTCAGTTTACAGATAAAATACCTTCAGCCAGGGGGGGGGGGGGGGAAGTGGTCAAACTGGAAAGGGTTAAACTTCAATTTGAATTGAGACAGAAATTTACAAAATCACTCTTACCAGTAAATTGAATGCTATCAGGATCAATTGTCATGTTGCCAAGTCCAGAAGCTCCAGTCAGTAAATACTGATCTTCCAGTACAGCGCCCTCTAGAATCTGCTGAACTATTTCCATGGTTACATTTGCTTGCAGGTCAAAGGTCACGATGAAAGCTGCCACTATGCTGCCACTGGAATAGCCGATAATAGTTGTGGCATGATAGTGAGACTGAATGGAACGAGTCTGTAGGTATGCGTACCGAACCTGAAATGGTCAAAAACATTAATACATCAAATTAATTAATTTATTTCAAGTGTAAACCATGTTTACTTTTTTAGCCAGTATATCTATTGCAACTAGAGATGAGCTAGATGCCCTTGACAAAGTGTTCTGTAGAGGGAGACAGAACATTATTAACTAGGATGGGGGCAATTATAATCTTAAGCATGTGCTCACTCTCTATGAGCAGCACACAACATGGCTGCCATCATGTAGCTTAATAAACATTATTTTTTGTGGTGCATTTACTTTTTCACAAGACATCTTGAGTGCCAAAATAAATATACCAAGAAAATTTAAACTTATACTGTACTTACAACAGCAGACACTTTAGTTGTTATGTCCAGATAAGTAGGCGTTGATGGGTCTAGCAATTCTTGGCTGAATATCGCAGCGCCAGTGTCACCGTTGATTGCAGTGATACGGAACTGACCTTGATATGCTTGGTATACTGTGGAAAATGTATGCAAATAGTATTAACATATACAGCTATAAATATCAATCACTGTACTTCCTTAATGAAGGTATACAAGTACTTTTTATTATTTAAAGTGCTCAGTCCCTAGAAAAGACAAGTGATGCAAAAATTTAGTATAGACCTAAGGAAAGAAGTTACTCTAAACACATACCAAACACTAGCAGGGTAAACTGACACACTGCAAGGTATCTGCTGTCAAGGTGTTCATACGAAAGTTACAAGACCGTTCCTAGAGTCAACACTTCCTTGTTGTCTATTGTGCCCATTGTTTTAGCAGTTATAATCACATTGATAAATTATACTCACATTGACAAACTCCATTGTGTCTCATGTATCCATCAAAGATACGACACTCACATCTGTAGCTGCCAGGGGTGTTCACACAGTATTAGCAACACCCAGACTTGTCTAACATATTATCTACTGTGCATATTGCCTTAGCAATTATACTCACATTGACAAACTCCATTGTGTCTCATGTATCCATCAAAGATACGACACTCACATCTATAGCTGCCAGGGGTGTTCACACAGTATTAGCAACACCCAGACTTGTCTAACATATTATCTACTGTGCATATTGCCAATTATACTCACATTGACAAACTCCATTGTGTCTCATGTATCCATCAAAGATACGACACTCACATCTATAGCTGCCAGGGGTGTTCACACAGTACTCAGTTGTTGAATCGCATGGGTTGGTCAGACATTCATTCACATCTATGGAGAAGTAACAAAACCAATTGGATTTATTGCTAGCATGAAAAATAAATTCTACCCAAATTTAAATATGCTGAGTTTATTGTTTTGATACTATCAATGCCATTACTTCTAGCAATGAAAAATTAATCAAAGGTCTTATATGTGATGGCTCACCCCGAAAGGGGGGACTTTGAAGATGATATCAATTTTGATTTTTTCATTTCATCTGTTACAGCATTTTCTAAGCTTTAAAATGACACCTTACTAGTCGAAATTGATCAAGGCGTTCAAATTTTACAACAGAAAATCTACTGGAAATTCGTATTATTTTCTTTATTTTTTGCTGCTTATTTTCATCAGTTTCTCGAAAAGTGCTCTGTCGCAAAGTCCCCCTTTTCGGGGTGAGTCATCACATATTGCAGATATGATATGGCTGGCTGCAGCTTAAAATTGACTACAAACCCAGCATGAAACATAAGTGTTGCATTTTTAATTGGTTCACAGCTTCACACCAACATTACCTTCCCACAGTCTATATAATTATATATATCCCTTCTTTGTGACAGTTGGCCAAAAGTCAAATCTTGGATTTACTCAAAAACGATCAAATGTGGTGTTAGTGGAACAAATTCCTTTTTCAAAATAAATTCCATTTTAATTAATTTTAATTGGTCTCAAATAGATCAGTTACACACTCAGGCTAATAAGAATACGTACCTTGACATGGACTGAACCCATCTCCAATGAAGCCCTGTCCACACATACATCGGTACTGATGTGACACACCAGAGAACACACAGGTAGCGTCTTTGCCACATTGGTCTGTCTGCTCCTCGCATGGATTCACAACTGCAAAACACATCGGAATTTCACAGTTATCATATAATACAACCACTATGAAGTGATAAGGGACTCTACTTCAGTTGAGCAAAAATGCATAAGTATTTTTTACATCACCCTTCTATTTAACTTTCTAAACTTTATACAGCATTTCTTGGGGTGGCAAAACAATCAACCAACCAGGCTATTTACATGCTATTCAGCATAAATATTAACCCTAACACTTTTGACCACATCTCCTCGAAAATTTGCAAGTCAATAATTGTGGGTTTTCACCTGGATTTGAACCCAGGACCTCTGAGTCGCTTCCAGGTCCAATTATCACTATGTCAAGCCACTGAGCAGGCGCTGCCATGGCAGCAATTTTGTGATCATAGCTAACTCTGGTCTATGACGTATTTGGACTTGGGCAAATTTCTTAACTTTGTGGAATGGGATATTGTGAGATTCAGTGGGGTTAGGGTTAAAATCTCACAGTGCATCATTCTTCAACAGTATTGTTTCCCTATGGAATCAAGTTCCTCTCAAAATTAGATTTTCAGTAAACATTACCTCTTTTAAGACACAGCTCTCCAAGTAGTATAAGAACATATAAGAGGAGTGTTCGACACCTAATTGTAAGTTTGTATAAGGTTTAGTTTTTCCCTAAATATTTTCCTTTCAAAATTATGTGTATGTGTGTGGGGGAAGGGGTTGTCTACACTGTTTTGATATTTGAAGTGACTGTCCTAGAAATGATTTGTACTTTTTAGCCCTTGCCTTTCACTGATGCAATATTTAACCCTTTTTGTATAAACTTTGAGTACTTGTATGCAATATATTTAGGCGTTATATTATAATTACTGTGTATACCTGCGATTAAGTGTAATAAATAAATAAATACCTGGTAGTGTGACATTAAACAGCTTTTTAATAATGAAGTTATTTGGTAAGATGACATTGCCATCTCTTCCAGTCAGCTGGCCAACACATGCCTGCACAATTTCTTCCTTGGTCACATTAGAGTGCATTTGAAGATCTAGTGTGAACCCGACTCTAGCACCCTCGGGTGTAACCTCGATGGTATTGACAAGGATGCCCAAGTAGTCTCTTAAATTGCTGTCGGCAAATAATGTATCCATCTATAGGCAAAAAAAAAAAATATTGGACAGTATAAACAAAAATATATGATAAGGTTGCATTTACAAACAATGGGCCCTGTACTCTGGATTTTCATTCATGCCCAAGTAGTCTCTTAAATTGCTGTCTGTAAATAATGTATCCATCTATAGGCAAAAGAATTTATTGGAGAGTGTAAATAGAAATACAAGGTTACATTTACAAACAATGGGGCCCTGCACTCTGGATTTTCATTTAAAATGTCCAATAAATGTTGGTTAAGCCTATATAAGAAACATAAAGCTACAATTCATTTTTGAAAAAATATTTACACTGAAATATAGTTAACACAGAAAGTTTCCCTTAAAAGTTCATGTCTACTTGAATCCCAATGACAGAGAAAATCAGAAAGTCCAAATTTGTAGATGCATGAGAAAACACGGCAGATCAGTGGTCGATTTCACTAACATTACGATGCATCGTAGCTAACGAAGGGTTCAGCTCGTAACTACAACTAGACCTCACAATGGCGTGAAAATCCTTCGTAAGGTGTGTGACAGCAACTAAACTCGTATACTTCACACTTGATCACTGGAATTGAACCTTATGATTAAACGCCCCTCATACGTTTTTACATATTAACTTTATACCTCTCGATTTCTTTTTGCTTGCTTGCCGGTTTGTTTGTTTGTTTGTTCAGTTTTGTTATTTTTATTTTATATGATTATAAACAATGAGTGCTGTCTTTTCCACACAACTTACATCAACCTCAAGTCGTTTCTTGTAATTCTCAACATTCTTGATATTAAAGAACGGGCCAGATACGGTGAAACCACCAACGTCGGTAAAAACAGCCGAACCAGATAGAGACAAAGCATCTGGAATTGAAGAGTAAAGAAAACTAATATTTAAGGTTAATTTAGAGAATGAAAGATAAGATTTATTGTTTTGCCTGTCATCTATCGTCTCATAATGGATGGGCGTACATTATTTTTTCATAATAGGCATCGCCATCTTTTATTCTCATTCTTAGTCACAAATTTAAGTCATTTATAAACCAAAAACGATGTAAATTATTGCCTAAAACTATAAACATTATCATTGGAAAAATGTACACCCCCATTCAAACATGAAATATTCCAAACCCAGTAAAGCTGTTCGCGCCGGATGTGTGCGTATACCTGCATCGCGCCATGATTTTGAACGCGCGGCTCCACTGTGTTTCATGCTGAACGCACTGTCATCTATCGTCTCATAATGGATGGCCAAAATTCCTTATTAGGAATTAAAATCGCATTCAGTGACTAAGAATTAATGTTAACAAACATTTGATGTATTTGAACAAATCTATTTTACATATACCCTTTCTATTTGACCATCTGTGTTATAAAACTGCCTTGTAATTATGGATACATAATATTTCCAAAAGTCTGAGGAAAGATCATTGCCAGCGGACACTCAATTAATACTGGGGTAATGAGTAATAATTCTCACATTTAGTGAACTACTAGCAGTCAAGTTAGCTAAATCGGTAAGGTGCTCGTTTGCGGTGCGGAATGTCCAGAGTTTGAACCCAACTGGTGCCATAAGGTTGAGTATGCTTGAAATTCGCTTGGACAAGGAACTAACTGCTAATTGTCTTGTGGAAGCCCGTGCAAAACTTGGGGAGTTGATCCGGGCAGCGATGGTGCGTATGTGGGCTGATCAAGGATCAGCGCCCCTTGAGGTTGCCGCAGAACCTGAAATGATGCTTGGTGTGGAATGGAGCTTATCTAGGCCACAGTGGTCAGCGAACACCTGTAAAGTGTGCAGAGGCCGAGATTACAAATCTAGGAGGCATAGCGCACTATATATCCCAAGTATTTTTTATATTTACCCACCTTGACAGAATCCTCCATAGTTATAGAATCCAGTTTGACAAATGCAGTGATAAGATCCGGCATAATTCTCACATTTGGTGTTCACTATATTATCACAGGGCCTGGTCACACACTCATCAACATCTAGAGTAGAAAGAAAAAAATCAGTAAGATGTAGTCAACAAAAATCTGTCACAAAAACTGGACCATTTTTGACGATGATAATATTCCTTAAATATAATGGCATAATTAAGATATCCATACTGTTTTCACATTATCTATTTACATGTTCATCCACATCAAAACAAAACAAATGGAAAATGGAGTCTACATAAATCTGGCACAAAAATAATCCATTTTTCCCAAAAAATACTGAAGCATTTTCAGAGATTATTTCTGAAATGTCAACCTTGAAAAATGAAAATAAAATTGTTTTCCAACTCATTCATTGAGTACAGTAAAATATTTAGATTGTACAGAATAATATTGTGATAAACAGTGTCTCTTCACAAATAATAATAATAATAATAACTGGTTATTGCATAGCGATTTTCCATTTAGATCAAACCGCTCATGATTGGCTGCAGGTAGATCGTCACTATCATTTCACTTCATTAGGCGTTTTGCGGCATTTTCAAGCGCATATCCTATCGGTAGTTAGATTGTAATATGTCTTGGATAATGTAAACAAATGTTTACACTGTCCAATTGATAATTATTTGACCTATAGAAAACTTACCAACACATTGGTCATTTTCTTTTCTATAGGCCTATAGAAAACTTACCGACGCATTGCTCATTTTCTTTTCTGTAGCCGTCCACACAATGACACTCATAGGAGCCATAGAGGTTGATACAAATCTCACTAGCAGCGTCGCATGTGTCTGTCCCTAGCTCACATTCGTTCACATCTAGGAAGAAGGAAAAAAGATGAATATCATTAGACCTTTTGTATCGATTAACATTTGTGTACCGCCGCGGCAAAAGGGTCCAGTTGTCGGCTCGTACATGTTGCTCCTTGTAGCATATCTAATGTATGGTATTTGTATACATCAGATATGCTACAATGAGCAACATGTAGGAGTCGACAACTGGACCCTTTTGCCGCGGCGGTACACATTTGATTGGCACTCACCTTACACTGCCTGCCTCTAAAGCCGCTATCATCAACAAATCCACCTTTACATATACAAGCATAGCTGCCGTTAGTATTCTGACAGTCAGCACTCACCTTCACACTGTCTACCTCTAAAGCCGCTATCATCAACAAATCCACTTTTACATACACAAACATAGCTGCCTTTAGTATTCTGACAGTCGGCACTCACCTTCACACTGCCTGCCCCTAAAGCCGCTATCATCAACAAATCCACTCTTACATATACAAGCATAGCTGCCTTTAGTATTCTGACAGTCTGCCAAAGCATAGCAGTCATCTTGATCTAAAGAACACTCATCGATATCTATAGAACAAAAGAAACAATAAAATTGAAGCATAACTTATGATAAATAAGGTCTAATTTTATTCCTACTTAAAGTGGCATACGACAAGTTCAGCATTATCCCAATTTTTTTTCCAGACATAACAGGATTTTTACATCATTTGAAGAGTAAACATTAATAATGGAGGCATGCAAAGTTTTATTGTCAAATTTAACACCTATATATCAAAATATTCACATTTTCTTTCATTATTAATTATCTTTGTTAACAGTGAAAAATTCTGCCCTCTATAAAGTTGAAATCTTAAAAATGGCTTTATTAGCAGATTTAATGGAAAATTTAAATTACTTTTGATTTATGAGGTAACAGCAATGTTTTATTAATGAAACTAAATCTCTTTCCTGGCTTATTGGATCAAGACAAACTTTAAGAGAATAGCCTCACACCCAAGATCAATATGCATTACATAATTATATTTCTTGGATGTTTCTGAAGGTTTTACCATTTTTTTTTTTTCATTATTTGGTACTTGACACTTATTACCGAACATAAGGAGTGTGAATCACCTTCCAGATGAAATTCTGAAATTTTGTCCAATGCACCTTTAACAATGACTAGGGAGGTTTTTTTCTTGAAACAGTCTGCCTCTATCCGCACATAAAGCATGCTACTGTCCATGATGGATATTTTGCTTTCCTAGATGAAGAAATTTTTTAGCATGACAGTATTGACATCCTGATAAATATATAACTTTTGGTATGAGTAGCTTAACATTATAATCATTGTCAGTATAAGTATAATACATCACCATTAACAAGGATAAGCTTAATGTAATTATTGTCAACATAATCAGGTTTTTTTTTAATAATTTGTTTAATACATAAAAGCTAGGTTGAAAAACATACAACCATTACCTGGATTATTGCTAGCAGAACAGGTTTATATATCTTTTAACTAGGTTTAAACGCACATCTTACCTTCACATGTAAACCCATTACCAGTATAACCAGGGTTACAATGACAATGATAGCTCCCAATAGAGTTGCTGCACACAGCATCACGATGACAAATATTTGGCGTCTCAACACATTCATTGACATCAACACAATCAATAAGTGGGTCGCCACGGTAACCATTGTTACATGTGCACTGATATGAGCCAATCAGATTGGTGCAGAAACTTCTTCCAGGACAGGGACTATTTTCACATTCATTAATATCTGCAAGAGAAATCAAACAGTACTGACAATGGGCTCTTTTCATCTCTATTCGAATTTCAACTGAAACTACTACATATTTTGAAAGTACATTTAGGATCTCACACTTTTTTAACACACTACTTGAAAAATATAAAAAATAAATAAAAATGTTTTAAAAACCTGGTTGGCCCATAAAGCATCATTAATTCTCTCTTAATGTTAGACATTTCAGAGTGAACGTTTTGCTTTTTCTTAAGGGGTGGCTTCAAAACTCAACTGGCGGTTGTCTGCCGCTTCTAGGCGGTTGGATGTTGTTTATTCAAGTTGAAAAGCCCAGAATTGAGTTTTGAAGCGACCCCTAACATTTCCAAGCTTTCCATATATAAAAGCTTGGTAATGTATTAAAAAGTGAAAGAGTGAAATGTAGGTTAGTCCCTTTAACGGATAGAAATGCATACCTTGACAGTGGGTTCCATTGCCAGTAAAGCCTGGATTACATTGACAGCTATATCTCCCAAAGGTGTTGGAACATGAGGCCTGTGGGTCACATCCATCAGCTGATGGGTCACTCCTGGGGAGAAGGCACTCATTGGTATCTGTAGCAGCAAAACGGAAACGAGAGGTAGAATGATTAATGGGGAAAGAACGGAGGAATGACATTATAGATATTGGTATAAAGCTGAATCACTGCCGCAGCGTCACTTAGCTGCCAACAGGAATTTAAGGCATGATATTGCCAACATTTACACCATATTTACAAAAATATATTTTTAGCCATTTCCAAGAATGACACTCACCATTACACATCTTGCCATTTCCCACAAAGCCAACTTGACACTGACATCGATATGAGCCTGGTACATTGATGCAGTCTGCTAGATGCGAGCAGTCGGTCTTGGACAAACATTCATTCACATCTGGTAAGGAAAACACAGAGATAAATATTAACATGAGGACTATATACCCATAATATGCAGGGAGCTCGTGTGGTCTAGTGGAACAGAGCAGGACTGCGAATCAGTAGGTCGTGAGTTCGAGCCCCGCTGCGGCCAACGGGTTAAGTCCTTGGGCAAGACATTTAATCCTAATTGCTTCGTCGACCCAAGCATTATCATGGGTAGTTACTAGGAATATACTCAATAGGCGCCGTGATTGTAAGGCAGCCGCGTAAGTTGGTTATATTCTATTGGTAACGGAATAAATGTAAAGCGCTTTGATCAATTCTGGAAAAGCGCTATATAAGCACCAACATTTATTTTTTATTTATTTATAATAGAATTAATACAGAAATTCCTATATCAAAAATGTCTTTATGACAATGAGATTTGAACCCCTGACCACTGCCTCCTTCATCATGTCACACCCCTGCATTTACCCATCGCCTGTAAACCCAGGTAGACAGCTACATGTATATGACCCAATGGTATTATGGCAGGCTGCATTATCACTGCCCCCATTCATGACCCCTACATTTACCTGTACAAGTTAACATATCGCCTGTAAACCCAGGTAGACAGCTACATGTATATGACCCAATGGTATTATGGCAGCCTGCATTATCACTGCCCCCATTCATGATACACCCCTACATTTACCTGTACAAGTGAACCCATCGCCTGAAAACCCAGGTAGACAGCTACATGTATATGACCCTACGGTATTATGGGAGGCTGCGTTATCACTGCCCCCATTCATGACCCCTACATTAACCTGTACAAGTGAACCCATCACCTGAAAACCCAGGTAGACAGCTACATGTATATGACCCAATGGTATTATGGCAGGCTGCATTATCACTGCCCCCATTCATGACCCCTACATTTACCTGTACAAGTGAATCCATCGCCTGTAAACCCAGGTAGACAGCTACATGTATATGACCCAATGGTATTATGACAAGCTGCGTTTTCACTGCAGGTATGGTCCCCTGTAGCACATTCATCAATATCTGAAATACAAAATGACAACATTATTTGCAATGACGTCAATTTCAAAATCCCAAAGAGGACAATTATGGTGTACACTGCCCAAAAACTTTATAAGATTACAGATTACTTTCCATCATGGACCCCTCACAATATCTACAATATTTGGGATGTGGTCCCTCTGATAGCTAAGACAAACTCACCTTGGCAATTGGCTCTTCCATCACCATGGAAACCTTGATCACATGAGCAGAAATAACTTCCTTCCGTGTTGTCACATGACGCATGATGGGCGCAGGCACCTGGAGTGTAGCACTCGTTTACATCTACAAAACAGAAAGTTATGACATTTATCATGAAACCATTACAACATATATGACAAGGATTGACTAACATTTGAAATTAGTGATTACAAAAAATCCCCTTAAGAGCAAACATTTTTTTTCTATTGATCATATTCTTATATACAATTAAAAGTGTAGGTATAACACATAAGTTTTAATTGATTTCTTCACTGCGATGATTTGTTATAAATAATGTAATTTCTCACCTCTGCACTCATTGCCATCAAATTTCCATCCAGGTTTACACTGACATTGATAGCCGCCAATCGTATTGATACATTTCTCTTTATTCAAATCACAATCGTTGAAGTCGAGACTGCATTCGTTCAAATCTGAGAAAGTTAACATAGCAAAAGATGTATCAACTAAAATTATTACAAAATTAACAAAGTCCGATCAAATTCTGATCTGACAGTGGTCATCTAGTTTATAAGCATATTGTCATTTATATGAGCACACACCACAAAATAGATCGCCTATTCATTCCTATACAAAACAGCGTCCAGATCATGGTGGATATCTTGGCTATAAAGCAACTGGTAGCTTCAACTCTTGGATTTATTTTGAGATTATGATCTAGATGACCTAACAAAGTGAAAAAATATATAGGGTAACCTTGATAATTTTTGCTAGATTGCCGCGAACATAGGATATGCTCAAAATTTCATTTTCTCAAACTTGTTACAAAATTTCTCTGGACACTAAGAATTGGCTCTCAAATTTCTCAAAAACGTCGAAAACATGGTTAACTTTGACAACTCTGATTATATTTGAATCACAGAACATGATTATCAAGAAATTTTACCAAAAAACATAGTTCCCGCCATTTTTGAAACTGTCTCCTTTCCCACATTAAAGTTTCAAATTTCAGCTTGTGATTACCAAGTATTCAAACATCTAAGATGTATGACAAGCATGCCTTTTCATGTCGAAATTGGCAATGCAGCCGTTAAAGTAAATCATTTAGTGAAGCTCAATTATTCACTCAATAGTTTTTTTCTGTTGTTGTTCATTGTTTTAATGCTATAAAAGCACCTCATTATAATGATCACCATTACCTCAACTCATATAATATTTTTTATGAAGGTTAAACATTACATTTGCTAGTCCTTTCAATGATCAATTAAGTTAGACCTACCGGAACAAGTTCTGGAATCATAGTTGAGGTAATATCCATCTAAACAGTAACATCGGTAACCAGGGTCAGAATCGTAGCAAGTATGTTGACAAGTATTGGGATAATGCACATCATTGCATTCATCAATAGCTGAAAAAATGAATCAATTGATATCCAATTAAAAACAACGTAAATCTGAATTAATTGTACCTTTGAGTGGATTTGATGTAAACACTGGATATTTTATAACTAGATTAGCAAACAGAAACACACATCTATGGTTTATTCTTGGCTCAACGGTTGCATATCATCAAATCGAACCTGTGTGTTGTTTGCTAATCTTAACCGATTCTGTCATTTTTGTCTGGAGCGCATGAAGATAATATAATTTTGCTATCTCAAATTAATTCTACGTTTTGTAGATAGTTTCTTGTAGATTCTTTTGTGTTTACTGGTTTGTGTTTGCCTGATAAAAAAGGATTTATCCCACTTGAAACATCATACAATCTTTTGTATATATCTGTGAATTTTGGTAAGTCTTTTAAT
This sequence comes from Ophiothrix spiculata, assembly GCA_000969725.1. Taxonomy (NCBI): domain Eukaryota; kingdom Metazoa; phylum Echinodermata; class Ophiuroidea; order Amphilepidida; family Ophiotrichidae; genus Ophiothrix; species Ophiothrix spiculata. The sequence goes on along the minus strand of JXSR01S027031.1, from coordinate 49,480 downwards.
TGTTTCCATTTTGTACCTGTTGTATTTGCTTAAGGCCTATATGGCGCAACATCACAAAATAGCTTCCCATTAACTTACTGTACAAAATGGCTTCCTAAAAACACCCAAAAGCTCCAAAATAAAGCAACTGGTTGCTTCAACACTGCCTTTTCTCAATTGATTATGATCTCTTCTAACACAAAATGATGATAAAAGTACACCTTCAAGGCAATATTTTCAAGATACTGGATGCTGAAGTAATAATGCCCCCTATCACTGACAGCCAAATTTTGTATTACCAGAATCAGACGCAAATTAAGGAAAACCCTTTAAATTTTACCAAAGTAATCTGGAGATCAAAAATGGCATCATAGCATCTTTAAATAAACCTAACTCTATAATTAGAACAAAATATTGACCAAACATATTGCCCTTCCATACGTTTTGAGGTCCTCATTTAGGAGAGGGTAGTCAATTTTGCCGATTTTAGAAATGCCGGACTGCGAGCGCTAGTTATTTAGTGTAGTGCACCCACATACATACTAACTGGTATTATTATTCCTATATATTGTTTTATATTTTGACCACATCAAGTTGGCTTACTTTGCTTTTACCTCCAATTGCTTCTGACAGGTTTGGAATTGGTATATTTTTAGTGAATTTGCTGTTTTGGGCATTTATAAAATCCATTTATCTTTATATGATGATTTTGAGGACATTTTTGTATGGTAAGTGTGCTATCAGATTTGGATATGGTATAGAATGTAAATTTAACATGTACTCAGTATTAAACTACTACACTTAAAGCACAATACAAGATGTTTTAAGGGGTAAATTCAATGACACAATTTGCAACAGATAGTTGAAAACGTACGCAAGCATACACTTGGGTCACGTGATGGTTTGTAACCATGGTGACATGAGCATGCCTCTGTTCCAAACTGATCCACATAACAATCTCCATTGGTACAAGTCAATGTAGTACACTGTGTTATTGCTGTAAAAAGAAAGCAAATAGAATGATACCTATTAGATCGTATATTAAACTTATTTCGTCCTGGAGTGCAAGAAAGTTGTGTCTGCAATGGCTGCCTT
>JXSR01S027031.1:38018-48356 GCA_000969725.1 Ophiothrix spiculata | reverse complement strand
CCTTAAGTTATATTATATTTATTTAACACCAAGTCACTAGAATGTGAAAAATCCCTCAAAATATCCTTGCCATATGTCAGTGGCACTTGAAATAGTTTTTCAGGTGACCCTGTCACCTGAAGAACCATTTCAAGAGCCACTGACCCAAAATTGGAGATTATTAATAGTGTACTATCTAAATTAATGACAAATGGCAGCTATTGCAGATACAACTTTTTTCACTCACATGACGATTTGTGACATCAAAGGGAATGAGTCAAACGTCAGAAATTATGGTTTTGAATTACAGAGTAACAAAGGTGGAAAGTTCAATTGCTTTTTGTTTATCAAATTAAATTAAAAAATGTCAAATATCTTAAATGCGATGGTAAATTATGATAGGGTTTGGATCTAAATGTAGCACCATAAACTGTGGTGACTTTGAACACCAGGGTGACTTTGAACAAAATTTGGACAGGGTTCATTAACGACTCATATCGCCTGATAGTACTTTGTAGAGGATTTCAATTATCAACAATTGATGGTTGAAATTCTTCACAAATTACCAATGATGGTTTTGAATTACAGAGTAACAAACATAGAAAGTTCAATTGTTTTTCGTTTTGTTTGTTTGTTTATCAAGTTCAAAAATGTCAAATATATATATATATCTAAAATGCGATGGTCAATTATGATAGGGTTTGGATCTAAATGTAGCACCATAAACTATGGTGACTTTGAACACCAGGGTGACTTTGAACAAAATTTGGACAGGGTTCATGAAAGACTCATCTTGCCTAATAGTACTTTGTAGAGGGTTTGCATTTTCAACAGTTGTTGGTTGAAATTCTTCATAAATCACCATTAGACGAGATGTATGTGTTGCAAACTCTATTGGTTAAAGTTTTGTTCAAAGTTACCCCAGTGTACGGCATCTCTAATCCACAGGGAGTTTGTAACAAAAAAAATCACAACTGAAAATGGTTGACATGTGACTCCATTTTCCTTGATCGTGTGACAAATTTTGTGATACACAAATATTAAAAACCATTGATTTCTAATAACATAAATCATGATTATTGGATTTAAAGTATGAGATAATTATGTCCAAAGAAACTTTCATGCTGTATGTATCATAGAGCATATACACAACCTACATGTATTCAAAGGTTTTGTACACAATTGATTAAATGAAAATGGTTTGTTAAAAAGCATGTGCATATTAAACTTTTTCAACACATAAATCTAAAAACTCAAGACAAAAACACTACCTTTACATAAACCATCATCGTCTGCTTCAAAGCCATTGTAGCATGAGCACTGGTAGCCAGGACTTGTGTTGCTACATTCCTGATGACAGTCATGAAGACCAAGGCTGCATTCATCAATGTCTGTTGAGTGAAATTGAAATTTAGAAATCAAACAAATTTTTTAAAAATGAGATTTCTGTGGTTCATATTGTCATCAAGCGATGGATTCTAAATTATCTTAAAATTATCATTATATGTAGAACCATTATAATCATTGATAACATCTGTTTATGTATTTTTCCCCAAACAATCCCGGGAACAAAGTATAGTTTTCCCATATATCTAGAGAGCAGGTCACAATCACAGACTCTGTGCCATTTGTATTCCTTTATGGAGACAAAATTTGGGGTATTTGGGTTTGTCCCTAAGTTGCTTTGTAACTTGTTGCAATTGCAGAGGGTCCAAACCTTTTGTGTCCGTCTTGGTTATGACACCGATTTTGCGTATATACGTGTGCTGGTTAATTCAAGGCGCACCTAATTGATGCATCTTTGATAAGGTATAAGACGACGCCAAATTATAAATATAGCGCCTGCTTGTGACTGGTCGAGATCTGCTTGTCTTGAGTGGACCCGAATACCCTGAAAATAAGTGCCAAGAGCTGATGTCGTCAATTCACAGGCCGGTATAGGAAGTCCATGATCTCCCCTTCGTGTCTGAGTTTTCCCCCAGTAAAATACCAATATTGCCAATATCTGCTTTCTTTATGATGAAGAATAACAATATTGAGACAAGCGATTGCTCGGGCCGCCCGAGCCATGAAGTTGAAAAGTTGCTTGTCGTATCCTTGCATATAGCTCATCCATAGCAAAAATCAAGTAATATAATGACCAATATAATACTTAAAAAATACTGACTACTTGCTTGTTTCCAGGCATTGAACTGGCCCGGATAAAGTAGCTCGGCTCGTCCTTGCTCGGCTCGGGTGAATTGATTGGGTCTATATTGATTACGTCCCTTACCTCTACATAAGTTGTATTCACTGGGGTCGATGATGAATCCCTGGCGACAGTAGCAATCATAGCGTCCCATTGCATTGACGCAAGTCTGCTCACAGTCATCTATACCTAGTGTACATTCATCAATATCTGAAAGGAAGAATGGTGAGAAAAAGATTTATTTAAAGAAATGTTTCTTACAATCAGATCTGAACTGACAGAATGACCACACACCTATCAACGTTCATTTAATAAAGTTTTCAAGCCAGATCTAATACTTCAGAGGTAACTTGGTGATATAGGCAGGAGCGGACATCCAGGCGTTTTGTCTACATCCGGGACGTTTGTCCAAATAGCGCGGTGAAAACATTTGCCGACTTCCCATTCAACTCCATGGAGAAAATGCCGGCTCGCGAAAACTTTGATTGATTTTAGCAAATTGTCAAAATATTTTGATTCCAAAATCATATGAGATGTGTGGAATTCAAATCACAACAAAATGACAAACAGCTCATCATTTTACAGATTTTCGTCTGGCTAAAAAAGAAAGAAAATGAAGGGATGCCTGGCTGAAGGATTGATTGTTTTCACCGCGCACGAAGTCCAACGCGAGTTATTTTTAGATCATTGTGCTGCGTGTGCCCTGCGTATGACGTAGGTCCGCTTTCGCCTATATGTCAATCTGGCTTTTGCACACAACTCCACATTACTATCAGATCTACGTGCACATGCATGCAATGTCTGACGGGTGAAGCAAATCGTGTCAAAGAGATTATTCATATCTGATCTAATTGGTATATTAGCATAATAACATTCTTGTCATTTGATTGACAAGAACATTTTCATACAACAGTATATAAAACAAATATTTACTGATCTTTTTTTTTTTTGAGAAATGGACACAATATCTAACTTTGTTTACTGGGGACCGTAGGCCTCCCATTGTCCTCTACCTTCTGTGTAGGGCAATGTGAGGCCCACAGTCTCCAGTCACCTTGGGTAGATATTTTGCATCATTGCCCTAATGAGCAGTAAATATTTGAATAATGGAATCTTTTTGGCATGAAGTGAATTTGCTCATTCGATGAAACATATTTCTCTAAACGAATGAAGGTCCAACCTGTTCATATCTGAAAAGTGGGATTTTGATTTCCATCAATCTGTAATTGATTGAAGCCATTTTCAGGTGCAAATTGGTTCCATTTTATATTTGAAATAAGTAATTTGATGCATTTGCTAGCATATTTAACAAAAGAACCAAGTGGTTTCACACACACTACTCAGGGACATACCTTTACATGTATCACCATCCTTCTGATATCCAAGTTTGCAAGGACACAGGGAAGAGCCAGGGGTGTTCACACATTTTGCGGTGGATAAGTTAACTACACATACCTGTACACGTATCACCGTCCTTATGATATCCAAGCTTGCAAAGACACAGGAAAGAACCAGGGGTGTTCACACATTTCTCAGTGACAATGTCACAAGTGTGGAATAAAAGAGAACATTCATCAACATCTGTAGAAAAAACAGAAATGAGAAAACATAAAGTTGTTTAGTTAGAAACAAGGATTTTAATTACCGGTACTTTATTGCAATTAGATCATTAAACAATGAAGCCAATAGGCATTTTTTACTCTACGTATTGTTAAATCAACTTGTTAAAAAAATGTAAAGGTATTTAAAGTAAAGGTACTTGCACAGGTCAGAGTGCCCATCTCTTTTGCAGAGAGCTTGGGCCACATTCCGTTTATTGTTATATTTTCAGTGATGGATCACCGCACCTTCCCTATGAGTTGGTTACCTTCCCAGGATTGAAAAATGCCAGTCCCTACTTGACACCTGGGTGGAGAGGAGTACATGAGGGTAAGTATCTTGCTCACAGACACTATACATGCTGTCCAAAAGATTCGAACCCACAACTCTCAATACCCCATAATTAAAGAGTCCGGGACTTCTACCGCTATAGGCCATGCATGTCCCACTTAAAATACAGAATTGAAGTTAATATCGTTTGTTACTTTTGGAGTGTTTGTCAAACACAAGATACCTTATTTTAGCTGAAATTCAAACATGCACATATAAGTATTGTCTTAACCAGACAGCAATGCTATTTTTAAAATTATGAATTTTCTTCCGTAGTGTTTTAATACTTTTTGGGCAGTGATCCTGCTAAGGCCGTATGGCACATATTGTTGCAGGAGCCGGGAAAATTGCGCAACAGGTTTCTAAAGTGTGTAAAAAATTCTTTTCCCTGCTTTATTTGGCCAATTTTTAGCCTCAGCTCATGATTTTTCTGCAAGCACCTCTCCAACTTTGTTAAAATTACTCCAATTGGCGCATGCTCAAAAACTTTAGTGGGACCAATGCTTTTGGGATCAATTCAAACTCTCTCAACTTTATACTGATCTTCTATAGAAACTGACAATGGTATAATGAAAATCAAGGGAATACAAACAATTAAACTTCTTACCTTGGCAAGTGAGACCATCTCCTAAGAAACCATTCATGCATTGACATGAGAAAGAACCTTCAGTGTTGGTGCAGAGTGCATTCACCGAACAACCTCCATTGTCGATTGCACATTCATTCACATCTGCAAATGTAGATACAAACACATCACATACTTAAGTGAAATTCCAACTCCAAATACAATATGATGAAACAAATTGATTTTATGTAAGTTTTATTAAATTTACTCAATGTGTTATTTGAAGATTGTACATAAAGCATACGTGCAATTTGAGAATATTTATGTTATACGATTGTGACGTGAGAAACATGGAAATAAATTGAATTGAATATTTCAATAAGCCATATAAAAATCAAATCAAATGAATGAAAAAGGATCCATATTTGAGAGACCGAACAATAATTTGGTAATTTCAACACAAAATATACAAAGAAATATGTGAACCGTTACCTTGGCAACCGTCCTCTGTGTGATGGTAACCAAGATGACAACGACAAGTAAATCCTCCAGGAAGATTAAGACAAGTAGAAATACTCTCATCACAATCATGTAATTCAGCTTCACACTCGTCCACATCGATGCAAGTAACACCATCACCGATGAAACCAGGGAGACATTTACAGGTAAATCCACCGTCGTAGTCTTCGCAGATGGAACGTGAAGGACATTGTCTGTCCTCACGTTCACATTCGTTGATATTGACGCATGTTTTACCGTCCCCTTGCCATCCCGAGTCGCAGAAACACCCAAATGTACCGACTGCGTTCTCACACGTAGCATGCTCATCGCAACTGTGGAGGTTACGGGTGCATTCATCAATATCTGTAGAAAAGAAAGAACAAAAAAAAATTATAGAACTGCCCAAATTGTTTTTACTCATTATAATATTAGTTTACCTTTCCTTCTAATTTTTAGAGTTAGATCTTTTATTGAGGTTTTTAGTCAAAGTAATAGTCCATGATGAATGAAAAAGGTTAGCACTACCATAATGTTGCGTTGCACCATACCAGATGCCCCCATGGCCTAATTGCTGGTTCATAAAAAGAAAAACTGGACTGCAGAATGACATGAGATACTAATGCACCCTGCATCTCAAAACACAATTTCAGGATATGTTATAAACCACCTTATCTGGCAAGCAGTTCAAGACAAGTAAGCCATGTGGACAAAATCTTGACAGTGGAAACGTTTCTTCAATGGTTATTGAAAGAGTAGCCTATGGCAAGGGAACTAACAGGCTAGAATATATTAACTATATATTTAATTGATTTATCATACCAGAAACTACTTCAGAAATTGTATTAATTCATACAAGCTTAAGTTTTGAAATTGTTAGGAATAGAAATCAATCTACCTTAATCAGTTGGAATTTTCAAATTAAATCAAACATGATTTTGCAGTCTACATTACCTTGACATTGTAAGCCATCACCCTCATACCCTGATGCACATGTACAGATGAATGATCCTATGATGTTTCTACAATAGGCATTGGGATCACATGGTGACATGTCTACGAGACATTCATCAATATCTGGAAATAAAGAAATGTTTAGAAATAAATATCTGACATTTAAGAATTATTGATATATCCTAGCTGAAACTTGTATGACAACTTTTCCTTCCCACCCTATTTTTTGTGTAATTAGAGAAAACAAAACATGATTTCAAGTATATACCAAAATATCAGTCCTTGGTGTTGCCAAGGATAATACCCTAGTCTTTCATATAGCTGTCCCTTTGTTGTGCGGCTGCAGTAGATGACAACATCTTTGTTCAGAATTAGGCCTAAAAATATGTTGTGATATGCCATCAGTGACCAACCCTAATCAAAAGGCAAGGAAAAAAATTGGGTTGGGAAAGGACCCATTTTTTGCTCATATTTTTTTTTTGAGAAAAATGATGGAAAATGTACCAAAATTTTGCACTTTGGGTACTTATTGGCTGTCTGTGCTTGTCGCAAAATTTTCAAGAGCGACAAGGTTTAAAATTGTGTATATTTTTTGACATTATCGTGATATCCCTGATTTGCACCCACCTTTTAAGGTTAAAACCTTGACAAACTCTTCCCTTGACAAACTCTCCCCTCATCACCAATATCAAGAAATCCAGGTTCACATATGCCTCAAACAAGCCCAAAATATTAGCAAAGAAGGCCTTACATACCATGACAAAATCTCCCCTCATCACCAATATCCAGAAATCCATGTTCACATGTGCCTCAAACAAGCCCAAAATATTAGCAAAGAAGGCCTTACATACCATGACAAAATCTCCCCTTATCACTAATATCCAGAAATCCATGTTCACATGTGCCTCAAACAAGCCCAAAATATTAGCAAAGGCGGCCTTACATACCATGACAAAATCTCCCCTTATCACCAATATCCAGAAATCCATGTTTACATGTGCCTCAAACAAGCCCCAAATATTAGCAAAGAAGGCCTTATATACCATGACAAAATCTCCCCTCATCACCAAAATCCAGAAATCCATGTTCACATGTGCCTCAAACAAGCCCCAAATATTAGCAAAGAAGGCCTTATATACCATGACAAACTCTCCCATCATTACCAATAACTAGAAATCCATGTTCACATGTGCCTTCAAACACACCCTGAATATTAGCAAAGACACAAACGTCAGGCCTTGCGTTCCTTGACAAACTTTTCCATCATTATCAATATCCAGAAATTAAGGCTCATACATGCCTCAAACAAGCCATAAATATTAGCATTGCAAATGCGAGGCCTTACATACCTTGAAAAACTCTCCCATCATTACAAATATCCAGAAATCCATGTTCACATGTGCCGCAGACAAGCCCCAAATATTTGCAAAGATGGCATCATCAAAAACGTGAGGCCATCATCACCAATATCCAGAAATCCAGGTGCACATGTGCCTCAAACAAGCAACAAATATTTGCAAAGATGGCTTTATCACAAACATGAGGCCATCATCACCAATATCCAAAAATCAAGGTTCACATGTGCCTCAAACACACCCCAATATTAGCAAAGATTGCACCATCACAAACGTGAGGCCTTACATACCTTGACAAACTCTCCCATCGTCACCAATATCCACAAATCCAGGTTTACAGGTGCATTCAAATGAGCCTTCAGTATTGGTACAGATGGCATTTTCACTGCAAGAGTCTGACTGAAGTTCACATTCATCAATATCTGCATCAGAAATAAAAAAACAAAAAACAAAATTGTGTCATTGGATATCACCCATTTTGCTGCCCGTAAGCAGCTTGACCATATTAAAGCTAAATTTGAAACAATACCATAAACTTTTACAGTCTGCACATCTCTCAATGTTAAACCATGAATTTTTGAAAATTTAAATCAATTTTTTCAAAATCTTAAGCTTACCTATACATTGCCTTCCATTGGGATGAAGTCCATAGCCAGGGTCGCAATAACAGCTATAACTTCCCAAGGTATTGTGACAATATTGCTCACAAATGGGTCCTCCTTCAGACTCGTCACGGTCCCCATAAACGGTGCACTCATCAATGTCTAGAACAAATGAGAAAGAAAACCGTAAGTTGAAGGTGATAATTTGGAAATTGATGTACTGTACTTGTTCTTTACTCATCTGCTCTTATCTGATATCAAAAATCATCAAAAATTGTCTTCTATAGGACACAACCATTTGAAATCTCAACATATCTAGATATTGACCTTATTCAACAGTTTCTAATTAACCGAGGTCATGCCAATTAATAGCACAGCACATCAGAGCACATGTACTTAATGTCGTAAAATAATGGCCATCAAGTATACAAGACGTAAATTGCTTGGATTGTTTTCAACCTTTTGTAGCTGGTTATCTTCAGACTATTAACAACATGATGGACTGTTCAAATCCCAAATTAAAATACCAGAAAAAGCAAAATATAGGGGATTGCCTTACAATTGTTACGAGCTATCTGTGATATTTTGGGCATTGTGTCAAACGCCAATCAAACACCCCTAAAAATCAACATTTTCAGCTTATTTGGATCATGTTAATTAATTTTTTTTCAGTTGTTAATTTCCTTCATAGTTTCAACATGATAAAGGATTGACTGAAAGTTTTCCTAATCTTGTAGAAATAAATTTATCATTATTTAGTCTATGTGTTTGCATGGTACATTTAGAGTACAGTATGATGACAACATAAAAGGGGCGCGGCAGAGGTGTAATCAATCACAGGGCGAACAGTCATTATAATTAGATCAATATCGATGGGGTAATTGAAACTGTTTTGTTGCTATTGGAACAATGTACTTCAAATGGTCGTGAAGATCTTACCATAGCACTTGAATCCATCACCAGCCATTCCACTTGGGCAACTACCGCAGGTGTACCCAGAGAGCGGTGCTAGATTATCCAAGCAGGTGACGCCAGGGAAGCAAGGATCATCAAAACAGGAATCGGTATCTTGCTCACAGAAATCACCAGAAAATCCTGCTGGACATGCGCAAACCACAATCTGGAAAAGAAGTCAGAAACAGGTTGTTAATGTTACTTTTGATTCAGTGATAGTAAGTTTGAATATAGCTTCCCTTTTCAAAATTGTACTTCCGTATCAAAAATCTGAGGTCAGTGCCAGAATTTCTTGATTGTCTTGAGGACTTGTGACAGGGAATGAAATAACGAAGCATGAGTTGAACCTCTTGACTCTGTCTACCCTCATGACAATGCAATCATATGGTGACACTCTCATCTATTGTTTGTGGCAGTAATTTAAGAGCACGTACATGAACTTAGATGAGACGACTGTGTGATCGCCACCTTTGATGTGTTCAGGAATTGCCGTATGGTGTGCCACTGGTATTGGAGCTGGGAAAATTGGCGCAACATGTTTTTCAAAATGTGGGAGACAGATGTTTTTTTAACTTTATTTAGCAAATTTTCAGCCTAAGCTCGCATTTACTATTTTCTTTGAAGACAAATACTTACAGCAAATTTATTATTGATAATATCTGAGTCTTCTGTGTATTTGTCGTACAAACAAGAGCCACCATTTTGACATTGACAAAGCTTGACTACAGGCTGCAATACCGATGTTGCACCATGTTCATCGCTGGCATTGAAGCCTATAGAAACTTGATTGGTGTTGGCTGGTATCCAGGTGAATAGGCCATCTGAAATGGAATAACAAAATAATGTATTAAAGGGCATTGGACAACATTTTGAAATTTTATTTGTGGATGATTTGCACTTCATATGTTAGAAAATAACAGTCAATTACCAGATATCGGGAAAATTTTGATCAAAACCTTCAGAAAAGTCAAAAATTAGAATTTTATTTTCTTTGTTGATCTTGGGTATGAGGCTATTCTCTAAATGTAGTTATTGATGCTATATATCAAGAAAGAGTCAAAAGATTTGTTTGTAAACATTCCTTTCACATCAGAGATTACAGATAAATCAAAAGACATTTGAAGTTTGCATTAGATCTCCTGAAAACACCAATTTTAAAAATTTAACTATAGAGGGCAGTATTTATTGTTGTCGACAACGATTATTAACAAGAGCCACAGGCTCAGTAACCCCTGCACGAAAGCCCGTTAGCAAAAAAAAATGACTTCAAAGAAGCATTTTTTGAACATTGTTTTGTTTTAAATAGGGCCTATA
>JXSR01S027031.1:6952-30814 GCA_000969725.1 Ophiothrix spiculata | reverse complement strand
TCACCAAACTCAAAGAAGTCCTGCTCTGTGAAGTTTCCATCACGCCCTGATGCCACCTGCAGAGAACCATCTGCTTTCTTCAGGTCATTTTTAGGATTATCATCCCAGACACCTGGAATTTAGCAATGAAAATATAGTTATATTGTTATCCAATTTGCACATAAAAATGATTTAAGGAGGTTGAAATGTTATATATTTTTTATTATAAAAATGATTTTTTTCACAAAATCACCCTTGAAAATATTATATTTAGGTGTGATTATGAAAAGGCAGACCTGTACATTGCAGATTTGTTCTACATATCTATTTAAAATTATCACACTACAGCAGAGTTCCTCTATGCAATTGTCACAGAGGATTGAGGCAAAATTGTTCTTCTAAGAGGCCACAAATAGGATCTTGTTCACAACTCCTTATTAAGAAGGCGTTCAGTAATGCCAGTGTTATATAGCTCTGTGGCAATTCTACTAGAATTCTACTTCTATATCCAGAAGAGCTTTCACGTCCATTACAGCAATTGATATACCAGGGGACCATGAAGCCACGATTCTTTCACTTACCGAGTAGGCCCTCCATAATGCCAGTGTTATAGCTCTGTGGCAATTCTACTACGATATCCAGAAGACTTTCCATTACAGCTATTGATATACCAGGCGCCCATGAAATTACTATTCTTTCACTTACCCAAAAGTCCCTCGGTAATGCCAGTGTTGTAGCTCTGTGGCAATCCTACTGCGATATCCAGAAGACATTCCACATCCATTAAAGCTATTGATATACCAGGGGACCATGAAGCCACGATTCTTTCACTTACCTAAAAGTCCCTCAGTAATGCCAGTGTTGTAGCTCTGTGGCAATTCTACTATGATATCCAGAAGACCTTCCACATCCATTTCAGCTATCTATATATATACCAGGGGACCATGAAGTAACGATTCTTTCACTTACCTAAAAGTCCCTCAGTAATGCCAGTGTTGTAGCTCTGTGGCAATTCTACTACGATATCCAGAAGACCTTCCACATCCATTACAGCTATTGATATACCAGGGGACCATGAAGCCACGATTCTTTCTGTTCCCTCGACATCAACTGTCTGCTGCAGTTCCAGGCCGGCAAAAGCATATGAACCTGAGATTATGGAAAGATTTAAACAATATTATTATTAATAATAATGGCTACTTAAGATGTAGCATGTATGTTTATCAACAAAGCTCATGCAAAGAATCGAGTTGTGGTCATCGAGATCAAGATAGCCTTATAACAAAATTAAAAAAACCAATCCTTTACCTCCATTAGCTAGAATTCTCTTGTTAAAAAATTCTCCATTCACAAAGACATCAAAATCTGTGGCTTCAGAATTAAGTTGCATTTCAACCTAAAAAAACACAAAATGTGAAACAAAAGAAACACATTATCAAGGACAGTGTTTCTCCACCTAAAAATACTGCAATAAACATTTACGTTTTGTTTTCCTTTATGATGAACAAAATTCTATCATATTGTGCATAATTTTCTCTATACCTGATGAAAACACCAAAATTAACATCTCGATCCATACAAATCCCTCAGAAGTTGGTTTTGTACTATCTTAAGAGCCCTCTCAACCCTTTGTTTTCAGAAATGTTTTTGGCACTGTAACCCAGCAATGGATAATTAAATCCAAATAAAAGTATATATTTCTTGAAGCGGATTAGCATATTTAACATGATGGTGAGGTCATTTTTGGACCAAAATATGTAATTTTGGCCCTAAGGTCCAAATATCATGTTTTGGGGCCCAAAGTTTGTATGAAAGCTAACTAAATTTTGCTTTGGTAAAATTTCAAAACATTTAACTTTTTAGAATCTAGAATACAATATCCAGGAATAAATTTTTCAAATTTTTTATATTTATCTTATTTTTTTAAATGTTGCCAAAAATGGGTCAAAAAGTGTCATGTTTTGCCAAAAATTGTGGCAGCATTGGGATTTTTGACATTTTTGAACCAATTTTGACAAATCTCATAAAATAAGAAAAAAAAAATGAAAATGCATTCCTAAATATTGAAAAAAGGTAAAATGGTTCAACATTTTGGGCCCCAAAACATGATTGTTGAACCTTAGGGCCAAAATTACACATTTTGGTCCAAAAATGACCTCACCATCATGTTCAGTATGCAAATACACTTCTAGAAATATATACTTTTATTGGATTTTACTATCCGTTGCTGAGTTACAGAGCAAAAAACATTTCTGAAAACGAAAGGTTGACATGGCCCTTAAGAAATTGCTGCATGAATCCCTGGTGTACCCTCGATAGACAAGTATTTAACAATACAGAGTATTTGTTTTTAAAGATATATGGGGAAATCTTAAAGCATCAATAATATAGGAATTTGGAGCAAGATAGTGTTCAAAGACTTCTGCACAATTTCAATTCTCATTTACGATTTTTCATTACAATGTATCTCAAATTATAGTAATACTTAAATAGCTTCGGTTTCAAAATCATAACTATGAGTGCTGGGGTGTATTTCACAAAGGTGGTCGTAAGTTCTATTTGTAAGTACATTTGAAAGTATGAAAACGATCGTGGCTACGAATGATCGTAAGATCCATTTCACAAAAGGTTATGGAAGTAATCGAAGCTACAAATGAACATACGAACAATCCTAACAGATTATGACTGTTAATGGGGGTGATAAATTTCACAAAGAGTAACGAACATTCGCAAGTTTTCAAAAATGTGCGTAACTTACCGAGTTATATCGAACAGCAATTGGGTCTCTTTAAAGAGCTCTCGCGTTATTTAAGCAACACAAATGGGTAGCCATTTTCAATCTATTATACTGTAAACCATAATTATAATGAATTCCAAATTTGGGATCATACTTACAATTCTTACGATGACTAAAGGTTGATCGTAGACTTACAAAGATATTTACGAATGCATTTAATCGTAACTCTTTCATGAAATAAACTTACGATTGTTCTTTACAATAGAATCTAGTACTTACAAACGGTTTGCGATACTTACGGACGTTCTTTAGTCTTTGTGAAATACACCCCTGGTTGACCAAACCATATCACTTACCCTTGTGGAACCTCTGACCTCAGCAGCAAATGCCACAAATTTAGTTGCCAATCCCAGCGTCTGTGTGTCGGAGTCCAATATGCGTTCAGTTCGGCCTTGTACAGTAAAGTACTCATTGTCTTTGGCGTTATTAATAGAAAGCAATGTGTATTCGCCGAGACCATTGAAGGTGTAGCGGACATTGTCCAAAGTCTGGAAATGAGGATCTCCTAACATCCAACCTGCAGAGTGAAAGGAATAACACTATACTCTATAAACCTTGAAGTATGCAACAAACAATCAGACTCTGTTACGAGGTCCATAGCATATCCCTTTTATTCTACAACATTGTGAATTGGTGGTTTTTTAGTGTTTAAGAGACTAGCAATGATTGATTAGGATTGATAACAAGACCAAATCACTGCATATGAATATTTGTACATGAATCGTTCATGATTTTGGTATTATTTTGGGCTAATTTTGCTGCTACCACATTGAAAAACATTAGTCATAAGTTTGTTTGAATATTCAGCAAGATTTGTTACTTTATTATGATTTGTGAAATACAGACTAATTTACTTCCTTGTATGGTCATATTGGTTTTTGTGCTTTAATTGGCTGCTTAATTGTTGCATACTTCAACAAGGTTTATAGAGTATAATTAAGGTTAACAAATATGGGACAGATTACTTTGTTAGATGTTATAAAATCAACAAACACTTCTCTTTAGAGCAAGTAAATTTAGATAACTCTTTCTACAAAAGGTAACAAATCTAGCCAATCAATTTAAAAACTGAAAAATAAAATATTAAACTCTCAATCTAGATTAGTTTATAAAGACTTTTGGGTGGGAAATAACCTTTTAAGTGCATATTGAACTTTGAGTAATGAATAGGTTTTTTAATATTTTCTAAAAAATACAGCTTAAAGTCCAAAGTCTAAACTCTTATATTTATTACTAAAATATCAATGGACATAATTTTAAACACACAATAACCCCTTAAAATAAAATGGTATCATTTAATTATGGATGTCTTATGTAAGAAAAATCTGAAAGATTTACCAATTGAGAAACTATAGGATTCTGTAAAAAGAACTATATATAATCAGGGTCTTTTTGGTAGGCTTTGATGAGAAATGCATGAATAAAAATCTTTTTCCAGTTAAGAGTGTGACCAGGTAGTGACTAGGACCAAAATTGGCCCAAAACTATTTTTGTCATTTTTGGGCCTATTTTTGGCAATATTTCAAAAAGTAACTCTAAAAATCAGAAATTCGAAAAAACGCATGCGTTTCTAGATTCTAAAAAGTATAAGAGGTCCAACTTTTATTTTTGCAAATTTTAGTTAGGTTGTTTACAAATATATTGAGCCAAGAACAATGGTTTTTGGACCTTTGATCCAAAATCATACATTTTGGTCCAAAACTGACCTATCCATCATCGTCTACATGCAAATCCACATCTCGAAATGTATACTTTTATATGGAATTAATTATCAGTAACTGAGCTTTAAAGCATAATATATTTCTGAAAATTAGGGGTTGACTGTGTACTTTAAATTTTTGCAAGAAAATAAGACACATCAATTTCTTTAAGTCAAGTGTTGTATATTTAAGCTTGAATTAAGTAAAAACAATTTTGTTGAGACAACTGTCAAAATTAAGGATTGAAAAATATTTGGGATTTATGTATAGACAAATACACCATAGTAAAACAATTTATACTGACTTGTTCTTCCTGGCAGAAAACCATCACATGACCCAGGAGGGCGCTTTTCTTCGTAGTAACCGCAGAATACTTCATCATCTGACAAACCACAGCAGTATTTTCTCGGCAGGAGATCTTGTTCTGAATATAGTAAATCAAATTTGTATGTGTAAGTATTTATTTCAAAAGCCTTTAAACCTTATTATCAGGCTTTAAAAAATAATAGTTGTGTTGCCCTTTTACAACGGACTGTAAATCCTGCACAAATCTGGTCTTTTTTTTACAATTTGGTTCTATTAAACTTACCATTTCTACACAAAAACTCACCATAAACGTGTTAAATTAACTAATCTTTGGTGTCACGTCAGTAATACTTGAAAAATTATCTTGTCATGTCGTCATATGCCTTCACAATGCATTTTTGAGATTTTAAAGGTCAAAATCTCCTTCAGGAAAAGTAAAAAACAATAAATCTTGACCGACCCGACTTTAAAATTAAATCCCCTAAAGGGCAACACAACAAATTTGTTTGGCCTTGTGTGCATATTTCAAGTCAAAAGTTAATTAAATCCCATTTTTTAGGTTAGTGCATTATTAACAAATGAAACAATACACCTGTTGTTCATTCTGGACCTACTACTACTTTTAATATAACATGAATTTTTTAGATTTTGTTATAAAAGTGTTCCAAAATGTTACAACATTCCCATCGAGTGTAATAAGCCACTGGTCACACTAAGGCAGGACGCTTGTCTAAACCTACATGTCTCTCACTTCATAACATTGTCCGGACACGTTCAACTCCATGTTATGCCATTGTAATGAGACCGAGTGTCTCCCTTAACCAGGAGTCTGGGTCTAATTGAACTACACGAATAAGTCACAATCAATGGTGTATTGATCGTACATGTACAAGTATGTTCTACACAATGGAATAGTAGATTGGACACTCAATTACACGAATGCTGTATTTCATTACACCATGCTTAAAATTGAATACTTCTTTTTAATAGTAATCAATCAAGCAAACTTATAATGCCTCTGTTGTATAATAAGACCATTGCATCTGCATGCCATCCATAGATTTTACAAATTCCGGCAATGACAATGGAAGTCTTAGAACAAGTCTTGATAAAATCCCCTTTTAATGCTCAAAAAATCAGTAAGCTTAAACATCCTTCATCGAGATTATGCAAGATTCAACAGACCTTTTCTTTCCTCGTCAACTTAACCGACATTATACTCCTTATATGGTCAAATTGCATTGGTGTGTTAATTGGCTACTTGTTGCATACTTCAAGGTGTATAGAGTATTCTGTTGGACGCAGTTGTTGAATTTGGCATACTCAGTCCTTGTTACTGGAGTGAAACTTACAGTGCGATGTCTATCGAGTAAACCAATATTTCCACAATATTTTATATTTCCGCTCCGAGTCATTAATTATTAACTTACAATAAAGATGAAAGACACATTTTTGAACAATATATCAAAGAAAGGGGTTGATACTAAATTAATTTAGCTGAAAATGTAAATTTTGTAGACTTTTTCATTGACCTCCAATGCAATGTTTCACGCCAGGGAGTAACATGGAACAGCCTCAATTGACCTCCAATGCAATGTTTCACGCCAGGGAGTAACATGGAACAGCCTCAATTGACCAATCAGAGGACAGGATTCTAGTCTGTGACATCAGTGCGTCCAACTGAATAGTTAACTTTGTAAGGTTGGAACATGCACCCTACTCACCCATCCATAACTGCTCTAATGTTGCATTCTCATTCCCACTACCCAAGTCATCTTTGTACTGGTATCGCTCCTGATAACTACTGTGCAACTCATCATCGCCATAGCCCTCTATGAGTGAGAAATCACCACGGTAGCAACAGTACATGCCAGCGTTATTGTTTTCCGGCGAGGTGCCTGTATATATGCAGAAGTCCGTTCCTGGAAGCAATTATTTTTATGAAACGTTAATTCAATATATCTATGTTTTATAAAAATATGTGAAATTATGAAGTAATGCACAAAATATATGCAAATGCTAAAAAATTATAGGATTTGGGGAAGAGAAACACTTATTCTACTAATTAACTACTGGATGAAAATTGAAATCATGGAGCCCTAGCATCCTATTCCTGGGAAATAATACAAGGAAAGTTGTCAGATCTAAACATGAGATCTAAACATGGGGTTATGGTTTTTCTTTTAACATCCCAACTTTGAATGGTCAATGGTAGACCTATTTAAGTGATTTGTTAACCTTGGTTGTGAATCAAAATGAGAGATTTTGAGGCCAAAATTATGTTGATACAACACAGGGGTTTCAAAATATGACAAAATATGACAATTCCATCTCTTTTCTGTTTTGACTTTAATTTGCTTTGTTAGGTTTTACACTATTTCAAGATGCTGTCTTTATTGAAAGGAATTTTATTAGTTTTATGTTTTCTAATTTTTCACAAAACTTAAAAAAATAATTAGTTTTAATTTTGTAATTTTTCATGTCAAAACTTGACCCAAGATTGATGAAAAAATTTGGCAATATAACTCTGTTGTAACTGAGGGTACAACTAGACAAAGTTACAATCATTTTGATATAATCAAAGCTAATCTTTGAATATTACAGACAAGCTTACCATTTTGATTAGCAATATCATCCAGTAGATCTTGCCCTAATCGTCTACTGAATGTAGCGCTGCCACTTTGACCGAAAACACACGGGCATGTTCCCAACTGACGATTCCACTCGGATGGATCCGGCTGATCTTGATACCAATCCAGACATTCTTGTTTGGGGTTCACGGTGTCGTCTGTGTTGTTTTCTAAGCGATAGACCCAGCGAGCCTACAAGAAAAAGACAGCAAATACAAAACCAGGGTGATGAGGCGACACACCACAAAATAGCTTATGATTATGATCTCTTCTAACACAAAATGATGATAAAAGTACACCATCAAGGCAAAAATTTCAAGATACTGGACGCTGAAGAAATAACGCCCCCTGATCACTGACAGCTGAATTTTGTATTACCAGAATCAAGCGCAAATTAAGGAAAACCCTTTAAATTTTACCAAAGTAATTTGAAGATCAAAAATGGCATCAGAGCATCTTTAAATAAACCTAACTTTATAATTAGAACAAAATATTGACCAAACGTATCGCCCTTCCATACGTTTTGAAGTCCTCATTTTAGAAGGGGAGTCAATTTTGCCGAGTGCTAGTTATTTAGTGTAGTGCGCCCATGAAGAACATGTGCAGGCCTAAATCTGTGTCATTTTGGAAAATAAGTACATAGACGCACACCACAAAATAAAAGTATAAGCAAGGATGTGTCAGGTTAGGC
This sequence comes from Ophiothrix spiculata, assembly GCA_000969725.1. Taxonomy (NCBI): domain Eukaryota; kingdom Metazoa; phylum Echinodermata; class Ophiuroidea; order Amphilepidida; family Ophiotrichidae; genus Ophiothrix; species Ophiothrix spiculata. The sequence goes on along the minus strand of JXSR01S027031.1, from coordinate 22,711 downwards.
ATTATGTAAAAGTATGCAAGGGTTGCAATCCTTTAAATTTAAATTTAAATCTTCAAATCATGATATGAAACAAGAATTCACTTTCAAAAGATCTCGAGGATTCTTGTTCCGTGAAATATTTCCAACAAAAATACAAAATACTTCAAATAGACATGTAGACCCTACTAGAGGTAGGCCTACTTTTTGGTGTGGAAGAGAGCATGTCAGAAAAACAAAATTTAGATAAACTAAACACACTCATGAATTGTTATACAAATTACCTGCAACCCTGTTGTTCCATTGAATTGATCCGGCGTAAATCTTGATGCCGGTGTGCTGAACGGAGGATCTTCAAGATGCGTATTGACAAAGCTTCCATCGCCGGTGTTGTAGCCAATGATCAGATCTTTACTAGCCAAATTGTCATAATCCCAGGTCATTTCAGCAATGCGGTAGTTGAACAAAACATAGGCGTGAACTCCGTCTGTGGCGAGTGCTGCTTGGAAAGTGTTGGTCTATTAAAAGAAATTGGAATGACACAAAACAGTTTATAATCTTAAAAGTCACCCAATCAGCAGAATGCTGATTTCCATATATTTCACTTAACTAAACAATGTTGTGATAAACTTATCATAAATATCACATTAGATTGTCGTTTTTGATATATGGGTGAATTGGGGCAAATCCAGAGCTTATTCCAATTGGTACATGTATTGTTATGTACATTCATTTTCCTTAACATCAATTTTTCATATGCTGAGTGGACGGGGGGGGGGGGGGGGGGGGGGGGGGTGGACTCAAATTTGGTTTTGATAGGGTCTGTTTTCAAAAACAGACCCATCAAAATACCACAGTTTGCAAAGAAAATGGACCCATTGGCATACCAGAGAGCCTCATTTTGCTACCCAAGTTTGCGGCACATCTCCGTAATCACTTCTGTTCTAAGTACCCCTCCCAAGGTGTCACCAGCCCATACCAATACTTACATCATCGCGACCAAATGGTTCTACATTATACCATGTGATCACAGCTAACCAATTGGTGGTGTAATTAAATGTAGCAGCTTCGTCGTCGTACGTGTGAATTCTGTCGTCAACTTCATCCAACATATCCTGTTGTATATTTGATGTTATATTCAAACTGGAATACACCTGAAAAATTACCAAAAAAACCCCATTATGACGGATGTTTATTTTTTCAATACAGGTCTTGTGTTCTGTATAAAAGAATACATGCTATTTTTGAAACCCTAACAATTAGCAAATTAGGTGCTTTTTAAAAGAAATTAATTCAAAAGCACCAAAATTTTCCTAAAATTTGGTGTATTTTTGCTGAAAATTGAAAAAATAGCCTACCTAGCTACCATGTTGTTTTTTTATATATTACACCAATCAAACATTTGCTTTTTGGGGGAGCGGGTTGGCGCAGGAGTAGTTCAATCGCCTTGCACTAATTAGGACCCGGGTTCAATTCCTCCTACTTTCATGATTCCTGCACCTGGTGCTTTATGTACATTAGATTTTCAGTCCATGTTAGCTTCGGCAGGTATTTCTCTGGGTACTCCGCTCTTCCTCCTGCATTCAAAAACTGAATTTAAAAACATCTTGGAGCCCTGTTGAAGATAAGCTTCCTTTTGCTTCCTTGGCGAAAGCCTAAACAGGATTATTTTAGGCCTTATCATGGAAATCTGTGGTACATACACAGTGTAGAGTATTGTATGGTACTTCTAATATTTTAGCAATGTTTCTGTTACCCTAAAGTTTCATTTACCAAAATGGTTTACCTTTACAAAAAAAAGAAATTTATTTTGTAGATAATCAAATTCATGTGTACCCTGATTTCTCTAATCTGTGGAATATTGCAATTTCATTGACAAAAATTGATCACTGCAGATTATTTAAAGGTGCAGAGAATCTGGTAAACATGGCGTCAAAGTCATTTTATGCTTTTTCCTTGTTTCCCTCTTTTCCTCCCACTTTTCCCATGTTCCCCTGTTTTCCTCCCTCTCCTTTGCCAAAATGTATGAAAAAATATCCTGTTGAAAATTTTAAGGGGCAGACTACCACCTGCCCCAGCTCCTTCACCACTGAACAAAAGACATATTATTTACCTGATAAAAGACATCGCCTGATCCTCCTTCAAAGTCTACATCAGCCCAGAATGGTGCAATCATAGGCAGGGTTTTGTCAGCGCTGAAGCCATTGCTGAATGGGTTAGGGTAGCCATACATGACAGCATTCTCTTTGCTTAGAACGATGAGTCCGTTGTCTACAAACTACAGGAGAGATGATTTAAAATGGGAAGAAATGTAAACTAATATTCTGCTATGTGATGGGATTGTGGGCTCAGATGTTGAAATTTTCATAAATTGCCACTAAATATTCTGCAAACATAATGAATGGTTCATTTAGCTGGAGTGGGATGGGCAGAATGACTTGCATGGCATGGGATAGTGAGGCTCCTTATAAGATTGAGTATGCAGGATTAGATGGAATGAGACGGGATAGGACTGGTTTGGGCAGGATAAGACATGATTGGACTGGTTTGGGCAAGATAAGACAGGATGGCACTAGTTTGGTCCAGGCTGGTTTGGATAGGACTGGTTTGGACAGGATAAGACAGGATTGGACTGGTTTGGGCAACATAAGATGGGATGGTACTAGTTTGGTCCGGACTGGTTTGGACAGGATAAAACAGGATTGGACTGGTTTAGGCAAGATAAGACAGCATGGTACTAGTTTGGTCCGGGCTGGTTTGGATAGGACTGGTTTGGGCAAGATAAGAAAGGATTGGACTAGTTTGGGCAACGGGCAACATGAAACATAAGACAGGATGGCACTTGTTTGGTCCGGGCTGGTTTGGACAGGATAAGACAGGATTGGACAGGATTGGACTGGCATGGTTAGGGCAAGATAAGACAGGATGGCACTAGTTTGGTTTGGACAGGATAAGTCAGGATTGGACTGGTTTGGGCAACATAAGACGGGATGATACTAGTTTGGTCCAGGCAAGATAATCTGATTGCAACAAAATCAGATGAAATATTTAACAGAAATGGATTGAATGGGACAAGATGCAATGGGATAAAAAGAAATATGGGGGACAATGTGACATGCATTTAAAACAATTAAATCACAATAATTTGCTATACCAAAAATGAACCTAATAAAAAGCAATCTATTATGCATTCAAATAACTCAATTACACAGTGTCCCAATAAAAATAGAATAGAAATTGCTAAAAACATCATATGATTAGGAGAAGCATCCCTTGAACCCATTTCATGACATAAGGACTCAATTTAATGATGATCTGCTGATATTAAGCAGGTTGTTGCGTCTGGTTTAGTCAGCCTGTTGCGTCCCCTTGACAGGCCAGATGAATCATTTACTTACATGAGTTCTTATACTCCTTTGCCTTCAGTTTTTTCTGTGGTTTCGGTTAAAGACTTATTATTGGTTGACTTTTTCATTAGAATCCCTTTTTTTTAAATCTTTTGGTAAAAAATTGTATCTTAAACTACCCGATTGTTGCCCCAGAAGTAACAGATTAAAGGAATATGAGAGCACCAGAAAGATCCGTACTTTAATTGAAAGTTTTGACCTATTTAAGTTAAAAATGAACTTAAAATATCACTTAATGTTAGGTACAGTCAGGTAAGATTGGTTTAGATTAATTGTGCTTTAATTGGTTGCAGAATTCTCTTCATTTCAAGTTTGCATTTCATTAGCTTGAAGTCTAAACTTACAAATCGGACCAAAGTGGATTTAAAGGGCTTTCTTAAATTCTTCATATCTTTGGACTGAAGTGGTTAAATGAAACGGGACAAAAAGCATTCTGTAGAGTAATTTCTCTACTTTTAATAAACATATATTACTATGATTTAATCTTTTGGCAACTATTTTTTATTTGCTCATTGCATTAATATTGGGACAAGCTGTATGTCAAATAATAGGATTTTTGAAATGTATCAAAATTGCACTAAAAACTCCTCTAGACCAAATCAATCAATGCTTATAACATCATACATCAAAGATATGACTGTCTTACAATCTTTGTCAAAATTGTAGGAGAAAAACTCATATGTTCAAGAAAATGCACCCCGTTCCCTCATATACAACGTTACTAGTACCAAGTGTCGTTTCCTGACCATGAGTGAACCAACAGATACAATTGCAGGGAGGGGGCCAGTATTTGGCCTTGCTGACCAAAAAGGGGCAATGTCAGTGTTGGAAATTTAATTTATAAAAAGGCAACTTTTTCGTTTTGCTCCAATGAACTTTGACAACGATTGTAGGTCTTTTTGTTTAGGGGTCGCTTCAAAACTCAACCGGCGGTTGCCTGCCAGTTCTGGGCGGTTCTTGGTGGTTCAACCGGAATAAACAATAGCCAACCGTCCAGAACCGGCAGGCAACCGCCGGTTGAGTTTTGAAGCCGACCCTTACATACATGAATACATGCCAACTAATCTAGATATGATACACTAAGGTTCATATGCACAAAAGAGGTTTAAAGTTAGACCGGGTCTAAGCTGAAATTAATACTGCCATAAAAGAACCTTTTGAAGCATTTTTGAAATGCAAAAGCTTTTAAAATATGGAAGATTCAACCAAAAAATTTACAGACAACACCAAATATGACAATATTGGTTGAAGAAAATATATTTTGCTGTGATACAAGATTTGACTTAAACCAGGTCTAACTTTAAACCTGGTCTTACTCTTATATCTCTTTTGTGCATACGGACCCCAGGGTTTGCAGTATATTTGATGTCCATGTCAAATTTGCTAAAATCAGTACAGATCTATCATGTATCTCATCCAGAATGGATCCACTATCTACTCCAAAACACTACAAATAATCACTATAACTAATACTACTCACATAAAGACTATAGAAGAAATTGTCCCCTATGGGAAATCCAGCGGGTGGCCTTAAAGTTGGTGAAATGTATTCTATTCTACTCATGTTCACATGGAGTGTGTGGGACATCGAAAGCCGCGAATCACCTTGCTCATCACCAAACGGTAGCAAAACGATCTCATTGCATACAGTTCCATCTCCTTGGTAACCATCATTACAAGCGCACTCAAACGTTCCATTTAAGTTGTTACATGTAGCATGTACTGCGCAATTATCGGTGCCTTCTAAACACTCATCAATATCTTCAGAATAAAAAGATTAAAAAGTGGAGATTAATTACTATAATACATGTGGATCACTTGACAAAGTAATGCTATATTTTTTAAGTACATGACAATGATTCGTTGAATATGAACTGATTGTAACTAGGTACAATCACAGGATTAGGTTTTCTATTTCTTTTTCTTTTTTTTTTTACAAAACACGAAAACAAAAAACAAAATACAACCATCTATCGTTCCATCTCATTTTTACATAACCTTTAATCAAATGAAACTTTCCTTATATACACAAGGAAGTTGTTTCTAGGCTTTTTCATTGTTACTACAATGTGACTAGGGCTTAGTCATTTCATTTTCACTACATATTATGAATGTGTAAAAAAAAAAGAAGTATGTTGTTCTGTTCAGAAGATATGCAATTACAGACAATATTTGCATACATTATGCTAATTAGATTCTTATTTTGCATATTTTATGCTGTAATCGTATGTGGCACTACTTAAGGCCTAGGGCCACCCACTCACTTCTATATAGGTACGTCTAACAGCATGAAAGTTGCCAATTCATCAAATTTTAATAATGCATAAATTATGCAAATCAGGTATTTAATTTTTTGTGTTTGCTAAACACAGGGCTATTAATAGCAAATCCACTTCCAAGAAATGTATACTTTTTATTAATTTGATTAGCTTGCTGATTTACAGAGCATAAGGCACTTCTGAAAATGAGGGGTTGATAAGGGTTGACAGTACCCTTAAATTGGGATTAAGTATTTAAATTGTCAAAAATACTTCATTCTTAGAATGATATATGTTCTTGAATCTTACCATTTTCACACTGGTCTCCACCATATCCTGGCAGGCATGTGCAGTTGAAGCTGGTTACACCAGGGATACAAGTACCACCATTCTGACAGGGTTCTTCTAGGCAAAGAGCAAGATCTGAGACAAAAATGAGAAAAAGACATCCAGTTATAATGTGTCTCAGATACCCAGTTATAATGTGTAGACATGTCAAGCAGGTTAAAACATACCAGAATGCATATGGAAAACAAAGAAATCAGGCATTACAGATTTTATACACATTTCTAAAGCAACTATATTTACAAAATATTAGTTTCAGGTTATTTTGATATAAAATAAAAGCAGTTCAAAAAAGTTATATAATTGTAAATCCATAAAATTAATATGAGAAAAAAAATCCAGTTTCCATCTGAGGATATGACTTTTACATGTAATAGCCCTCTATGTCCAAATTAGAAATGAAGACTTCACTGTTATTTCTTGTTGATTGGTCATAATTTAATCTTTTGTACTCTTATGTGGATCATATTTCATAATCTTTTAGATTGGGGGAGGAAGGAGGGTTATGGCTTTGCTATTCTGGTTTATTGAAAATGAGATAATCTGGTCCAATACGACAATATGGCCTACTAAGCACTTCAAAACTCAACTGGCTGTTGACCACCCAGAATCACTGGTTCCGACCGGTTGATATTGTTATAAGAAAAGGCAATTAGCCGGAACCACCGGTTCTGGGCGGCAAGTTGCCAGTTGAGTTTTGAAGCAGTCTCTTAGTAAGAAATATGTTACGGTTTCTGTTTTTATGTACTTACTTATGCAGACAGGATTAACGATTCCCCCTACAATGCTGTCATTACAAGTAGCCATAGCCGGGTCCGGCTCTAATAGAAATCCCTCATTACATCCAAACGTTACAGACTCGCTGTGGTTAAAGGATGAGCCGGTTACATTGACGTAACCATTGACTGGAGCAGCAGGAACAATACAATTCCCTGTGAAAAGGTAAGGTTTTAAGGAGTCAAAAAATCAATTTATAGGCAACAGTAAGCAGATGCATATTTGAAGAGTTGACTTGCAAAACGGCTTACGTCATGGCACTTTTTGAGAAAAGGGCAAAAAACTGCTAGGACATCAAAATGTGTTGCAAAATTCCCGATAATGATTTTAGTAATTCTCTATAATATGTCTTTAAAAATAAGGTGTAATTTAGATAATTCATCAAATAGTTTTTTATTAATTGGCTATTGATTTTTTTGTTGAAAATGGATGTAAGCCGTTTTGCAGTACAACTCATCAAATTTCAACTTAAAAACCACTGTCTTCCAAATTTTTGCAAAATTCTTTAGCAATTCTTTATTAGGCTATGATATATTTTATAAATACCAAATTTCAACATCTGGGCATGTTTAATTAAAAAAGATACCATATATGGACACTATGTTTTTTTATGCCCAAATATGGTCATATGATGTCCATATTTGGACATAAAGTAACATTTTCGGGATTTTAACCCACTTATGGAGATTTTTTCAACAATTTCTTTGCCAGGATGATACACAAATTAAAGGTCTGTAAGAATCTATCAAAAACTCATTTTTGAAAAAATGGTCTCTCTAAGCCATTTTGCAATTCAGCTTTTCATTTGTGACATATCAATGTGAATTGGTTCCACAGGTTCCACAGGTTCGTGATGTTTGTTGATAACAAACATCACAAACCTGTGGAAGAGACTAACATCAAGTTTCCCAGGAGAAGCAGTGAACCAAGGCACTTGTGATCAAGCCATCAGCCAAGATGGCGAAAGCTAAAGTAGTGAGTAAAATTTTGGATTTGCCACTCATAATCATATTTATCTGCAATCCTACAAAATCTGAACTTATGTACTAAGAATCAAATTGAATTAAATAAAAGATGACTTACTGTAACATGTTGGTAACGTGAAGTTTTGTGCCATGGAATCAACTATCTCGGTGTCCAAGCAGGTGGCGGTATCAGTGCCTACCAGTGTGTAGCCGTCGTTACAAGCAAACGAAATACTTTCTCCGTTTTTGTAATACACATTGAAAGGAATGATGAATCCAAACGTAGGAGCACCAGGACTCGCACAACGACCTGTTTTTATTGAAGCGACAAAGGATACAAAACGATCAAAAAAAAGTTATTTAGAAATGAAAAACAGAGATAATCTATATATGATGTGGGATGAGAAACTAGAACAGGTATTCATAATTTGCATACACTACTCACCAAAGATTGGAACCTATGTGGTAAATCGGAAAATTTAGGGTTTGTGGCCCCATGACCCCATAAGTATGGTAAGACTTCATAATGTAAAATGACTTTTGAAATAATTGTTCCGTATGTTACAAGACCACTGCTAGTACTGTTATTCTGGCCTATTTGTGTTGATTATATAATTTAACATGGACATGCACATGCTGGGGCACAAGCCATATAAATGATAGCTCTTTTGTCAATGGGCAGTTTTTGATCATTAAAAGGGGGCAAAATTTGAAGAAAAAAAAGAAGTGGAAAATAAGAGTAAAGGATGAACAAAGGAAAGAAGAAAAATTTGTGGGAAAAAATTAACAACAAATTTTAAAATGGGAAAAAATCTTCAGAAATTGATAATTTTATAGCAAAAATAGCAAAAAAGTTTTAATAGGCCAGTACAAGTTGGTTAGGAAAAATCAGTTTCCAACATCAGAAAAAGTTTTGTTAAGGCGACTAAAATACAGATCCTGTTTTACGGGCGGTCTTGTTTTACGGGCGGATGGACCTTTCAAGTAGAGTCTGGCAATTTTTTTTCAAAAAACGTTTTTTTTTGCCTAATATAACCAAGGGTCGGTGGGGCCCGTAAACCGTTTTTTTTAATTTCATCGCCTACATTTAATAAGAGAATTTGAACTTACCAACACATAGTTCCTCTGACTCATCATAATTGTCCAAGCAATCATAAGGACTGCCGTCGCACAAATATTCTATTGGGATATAGACGCCCTCAGTACAACGATAAGAGTTAGGTTGGTAGCAATGGCTTTCAATATTAAACACATCTATGCATGGTCAAATGAAAATGAAAGATATTGTAGTAAATACTCAATTACACCTCATAAATATTCATGTACAAATGATACCAATTCAAAGACTGCACAGGCTACTTTGTATGTGGCACTTTTTACTTTTTTCCTGCAACATCATCCCTAGACATGCAGCCAGAACATTTGTTATAAAAAAATACATCTACCATTCATGGATTAGACCATTCGTATTTACGTTACTTTTAAGGTTCTGCGTTTATGCACAGGGCTCAAAGCCAACCTTGCTTAAGGTATTTGTCATTGCTAAAAATGCCAATTTTTTACTTAATTTTGCATAATATATCAAAAAGTAATTAGGTAATCAGATCTTTTTTTTTTTTTTTTTTTCAAAGAATTATATAATAAACAAAACATTTGTGAAAAACAAATAATATAAATAAAGACATTTTTTAATTATAAATGCTTTTGTCTTTATTTTTAAAAATTTTACCATAAATATCAAAAAGTGGTAAAATATTCTATTTATGAAGTGATTTTTCTCAAAAACTAAGTCAGTGAATCCCCCCTTTTTATTTCAGAAATGTAATTGGTGCATAAACATCATAATAAACAAGACAAATCAACATAAACAATTTTTCTGTGCTAAGCCACCTTAAAAACAGGGTGTTTCTGATTTCTTACCACAACACAAGTCTTCGTCCTCATCGTAATTGTCGTTTGCACATAATGTTGGGTCCTCTTCACATAATTGTGGGCTGGAGTAAGCACAGTCCATGGGGAACTCGTCACAGACAAAGTCTATGTTGATACATAAGTATTCTGGACCCAGACATCGGAACTGATTTGCACCACATGGAACTGTGAATAAATGATACAAACATAGTGAACATATTTGAAGGTGCTTGGCAGTTTTTTCTTCCCACCTCACAAAGACAGTGGGCAAGGGTAAGCACTTCCATTGGAGTCATGTGCTGAGAACATTTCTTTCCGTCGTCAAACTCTTTCACAGAGATCCATCTACTCTTATGCTCCTTCACTATGGAACTACTTACCTGAAACCATTGTTCAGTTCACAACCCTTCAAATTGGCTGTTCAGAACCATCTTCTTTAGTTTTTCGTTTCTTTTTTTTAGTCTTGGCATGTTTGTTTTTCTCCTTGTGTAATGTTTTTTTATAGGGCATCCATTTAATTTATTGTTCATCAATATTGGATTTTGCCTGGTGTTTTCACCAAATGTTATAGATAAAAAAATAAATGAAGATTACAATACAGCATATTATCATACTAACCAAGACATAACGATCCATCTTGAAACAAGTCGTCAAAGCCTTCTCTGCAATAGCAGTCTCTGACTTCATTTCTGACCTCACAAACACCATCCTCGTGGCAGCTCAGTGGTTCACATTCCACTGTGCCTTCTTCTGTACATGTACAACGCTCTGTGCAACCAAGTGTTACAAAGCTTTCATCCACCTGTAGGATGAAAAAATACCCAAAAATTCTTTTATCAAAATGAGTAATGATGTAAAACATTTAGCTATATGCCAAGAGTCATGTTTTGGGGCATTTTGTAACTGAATAAGGATTCAACATCAAAGAAGACGAGCACTTAAGAATCCTTTAGAGTCACAGTAGAAATGAATGAATCAAAGTCTCGCATGTCCTTCACATGATGTGGGGTCTGACCAGTCGTGAAGTGTTTGCAATGTTGAAAGTAGGAGATCCAAACAATCGGTCTGAGTGGTATGCCTGTCTTGTGGATCTTAGGCAGCCCATAGAACCTTGGGGTTTGACTAGAGGAGGGCACCAGTCTCCAGTAGTCTTGACTATTGCTCTGGTCATAATCATGAAGTCTTACTTATTGGCGAAAAGTCTACTTTAGGTCCCATCAAAAACCCAATACCCGAACCTAATTCACTAACCATGACCAGACTCTAACCATGACCTAACCCTAACTCAACCCTAAAACCTAATACTAAAATTTCCGTCAGGAATTAAGATATACTTGGTCCACTTATTCTCTATATACCTTGAAGTATAAAGCAATCAGACTCTGTTACAAGATACAAAGCATATTCTTTGTGTTCTACAACATTGCGAACTGGTGTTTTTGTATTGTGTAAGAGATTAGCAATGGTTGATTACAATTGATTACGATCAAATCACTGCATATTGATATATTTTGTACAGGAAATCTTTCATGCTTTTGGTATTATTTTTGTCTAATTTTTGTTTCTACCACATGGAAAAACCTTGAACATAAGTTCATTTGTTCCCCATATGGTCTTAATGGTTTATAAGACTTAATCAGCTGCTTACTTTGTATTTCTAAGGTTTATAGAGTATACACTCCCGCTCTTAAGTATTCCACACAATCAATAACGTTCAAAAACCTCATTAAGCGACCTAGAATCATCAAAGATTCATACTAATATAGGTAATTTATCTATTCAATATGAATAAATCGATGTTTCTTTTAATATTTGATCTTCTTTTGCCATAAAAATGGCTGATTTCATGGACCATATACAAGTACACCACAAGTACAAATCTCATTACTATGTAACTAATCAAGTTTTCATAATTTCATTATAACCTTTTAACAGGATAGAATATTTTCAGGTTGTAAGTTTTAAAGCTAATGTGCAGAAATGTATATAAACTCAAATTTTTTATGTTCAGATGAAATTAGTAATTTACATTACATGCCATATTTTAAAATGCAATTCCGGAATAGTTACTTCAATAATTATACAATATAGACTCTGTCAAAAAATAATGAAAATCGGATAAATGCCTTTTGAGATATGGCTGAATAAAGGTTTTGTGCGGAAATACTTTAGAGCAACAGTGTATCTACAAAAACGAAAGCAGGACGTTAATAGTTTACTTATGCATCTATTTATCGTCTTACTTCATAATAAAATCCTTGATGGACACATCCACATTCTTCAGCAGGGACACACTCATCACCTTCCAGATAAAATCCTTCATCACAGAAACATCCCTCAACACATTCGTCTTCAGGACATGATAGAGGGAGACTTCCATTCCGAAGATCGCCACAACTTTCCGGACAAGCAGACCCACAGGTACTGTAGGTGGAGTTGGTAGGACATTGTAGAGCTGTAAAGTTAATACATTAATTTCTTTTAATCATCTTGAAGTCAAATAAACGATTATAGAGTTGAATTCTTATTTTCATGTTGAGGATACTACATTTTGGAATATGAAACCCAAAAGCCCTGTTAACCATCTCAAGGTTTATTCCGTAGAGTACCCGTATATGGCATGTTTTTCCAGTTTCTGTTTCACTTCATCATGACAATATGGCTGATAAATTTTGGCATTTATTATCAATTCTGATTTAAGGCATATGTAACTTACATTTTAGCATCTGTTTAGCCAATCATATATTTTGGTTTTGAGGTAAATGCCATGTTTTGAAGCAAAACATGATGTGCCATATACTGGCACTCTACGATATTCATTTCAAATTAATAGGGCCAGTTACGTCAACAGCGTGGGCATAAACAATGGAAATCAATAAATCACGCTCTGCAAATATATGCGTAAATAAATGCATCTGTATGCAGAAGTGCTTGACGACACTTGTTGTTAAGCACTTCTGCATACAGTCAGGAATGTGAGGGAGGACTGACATTTGGGAACAGGCGCAAACAAGTGACAAACAAACTTGAGAAAATTATAATAATGAGTTGGTAGGACACCTAGCTGTAAAATATATGTGTGACATTGTTAAGCCAAATAAAAAATACAAGATTTTGTCAAACTCTTATGCGAAAGATTTCCATTCCAAATATCTTTTTATTTGTCTGATTATATATGCCAACTGCCCAAATAACAACCTTTCACACTTTTTGCTGCAAGAATACTTTTCAGTACGATAAATTGATTACCCTTTTGCTCGTCACGAAGAGTTAAAATGAAGGCAGCTTTTTGTAAGTGTTGCTGCAACACAGTGTGGCAACTCTGAATAGCAGGGGTGTTGCCGCTTGGTGACATAGCTACACATGATAAAGCAGAATATAGTCATTATAGGGTTTACTCACGACAAAATGTTTGAGATCTCCAGTTGTCAACGATGACTTGTGCATCATTACACTCGCCCACAAAGCTTTCTATTGCAGAACACGATACCTCCATATCTGGGTGTGCTATACATGCCTCAGAGAGGCAGAAATCGTAGTAATGCTGAACACTGTCTTCACCTAACACGAAGATACATTCCATAAAAGGCCCTGAAAGTTGACATGCACACAGGTTGTTAAAGCTCTTGGTAACATTTATATCTTAAATAAAGACTCACTTATTGAGTTGACTATAATATCTTGTTGTTTTACTGTATCAGTCACTTTATTCAGTATTTTATGCTCAATCCAGGCTAGACGCTTGATGCTAACTTGTAGAGTAGCACGTCACAACATCACTGGCGACTCAACTAATATTGCAGATGTCAGGCTATACTGCAACTTAGTGTATTGAGCATTTTATGCCCAATCCAGACTAGCCCTTTTAAGCATCAGTCTAGACCATCATTAGTGACACTTTGGCAAGCTGGTGGACGACTTGCAGCCAAATCAGTAGCTCGATCTGTTCAGTATCATATGCCCAATCTAGGCTAGCCCCATAAGCTTACTTGTCAAAGTAGATGTTAACCATGATATCATACTGTTCAATAGCATCAGTCACTATATAGTTGGGAACACTTGGGCACGTTGGTAGAAGACTCACAGCTAGATCAGTGCCTTCGGAATTAAATGTCCAATCTAGACTAGCCTCTTTAAGCTTACCAGTTGTGTTGACTATGATATCACACTGTCCAGTAGCATCATTTATTACATCATTGCTAACACTTTGGCACGCTGGTGGGAGACTCACAGCTAGATCAGTGCATTCGGAATTAAATGCCCAATCTAGGCTAGCCTTTCTAAGCTTACCTGTTGTGTCGACTATGATACCACACTGTTCAGTAGCATCATTCATTACATCATTACTGGCACTTTGGCACGCTGGTGGGAGACTCACAGCTAGATCAGTGCATTCAGTATTATATGCCCAACTGTCAACAAAATGAGTCGCAGAGGCCTGCAAATTTGAATAAAACAAAATTGTTATTGGGGTTCCTTCAGTCAAATTATACTTTTGAGAAAATGTATGCAATACGTTGTAAAATTTATCACAACATTTTCTGGAATCAGGAAAGAAATAATGGGCATGATAATAGATTTCTCAACTTCTTTTTATTAAGGGCTCAGAGTAAAATTGTACATCATTTGTTGCCAAGTTGAGTCGGGAGTTGCCTCTGTGAAGTATGGTGTCCTTTTGGGGTTTTTTTAATTGTCAATCAAGACTTGTGCTTTATGTATGGACTTGGAGTTTAGGTTTATTCAGAATCTATCTATTTCCAAAAAGAGGAATTAGTATTTCACAACATCCCTACGTGGTGCGTTGCTCCCTCATTAGTCACACATAATCATACTAAAAATAAAAGATTATTTTCCAATCAACATCAAGTATCAACATAGATCAACAGACTCTGAAAAAATCATTCTATGACTTTGTAATGGACCTCATGTCCCCCTTTATAAACCAACATGGATAATAAAACGCAAACAAATATAGCTTAATCTATTTACGTTTTCTATTACACCATTCAGATTATAGAAGAAAATCTTGAAAAAGTATAGTTTTAAAGGGGCATTGAACAAATTTCAGAAGCATCCCCAAACTTTTCCCCAAGCAGTTTGAGATTTTTGCATCATTTGAAATATTATCGGTAATAATGACAGCATGCAAGTTTCATTGTCAAATTCAAACCCTATATATCAAAATATTTAGATATTCTTTTACTTTAAATATTGTTATTGACAACGATAAATATGGCTCCCTATAGGTGACTTGTTAAAATAAGCCTTTTCATGAGATCTCATACAAACTCCAAATTTCTTTTGATTTATCTGCAATCTATGATGTGAAAGGAATGTTTTACAAACAAATCTTTGGCTCTTTCTTGATATAATAGCATCAATAAATATGTTTAGAGAATAGCCTCATACCCAAGATCAACAAACAAAATCAAAGTCAAATTGGAATTTTTGACTTTTCTGAAGGTTTTGATCACAATTTTCCTGATATCTGGTAATTAAATCATTCACAAATAAAATTATGAAATTTTGTCCAATGTCCCTTCGATATCAAAAACTTGACCTTAATCCTAAAACTAATCCAACTTATAATTTTAGCCCTAGATGCAACCTCAACCCTTACTCTACCCTAGGCATCAAACAAACCCTAACCTTATATCACTGATAAAAAAAGAATAAAAACAACTTACCAAATTTCCATCAGGATCCAGGAGGTCATCATTAGGGTCATTGTTGAAATTTCCACACAGACCGCAAGTGTTTCCTTCAAAATCCTGGGCTAGTCTACTCTTCATGGAGTGTCTTCCATTCCAAAAGACATTTATGCCAGTATCTGCCTTAACATGAATTTGCTGTCCAGCACGGAATATCTTGAGACCATCAAGTACAACTGGTAAATTACTCTTGGCTCCATCAACTCGCACTTTGTAACCAGGTCCTAGCTCAATATCCTGAAATATATTAAATCGTCGGTATGGAAACATGTTGAAAGTAGTGTATCTATGAAATCAATTGGACTGGAGTTAAAATGCTTGACAAAAGGGAACCTTAAGAGTTTTCTTGCTGACAATAGAAAGCCATTCAAATAAAAACTAATTGACCAAATTGAACAGAGATAAAGGC
>JXSR01S027027.1:2051-27223 GCA_000969725.1 Ophiothrix spiculata | reverse complement strand
TGTGTACTATAAATGTACTCAAATTGTACTTAAATGATGTTCCAAATGTGAACCTTAGGAATGTTGTACTATTTTTGTACTCGATTTTTACTAGGTTATAGTTACACTTTGAGAATTATGTTTAGTTTAATCATCGTTTAAATCGCGATTTAAACACTGATTTGCGTTAAACATCGTTCGAGAATACGGCCCTATATGTTTTTTATTTTTGTAATTAATGTCTGATTTCCTATCTTTAACATTTCTGACGGTTGTGATTTCTAGTAGGCCTACTATTTCTGAAAGTCAAATGTAGAATTCAGTTGTTACTTTGGTTTGGAATGATAATCATGCACAGACATGCCCAAGATTTTTTCTGGGGGTATTTTCTTAATTCAACTTATACCTGGTAGAATTCAGCAGACACAGATCGGAGACTGATCAGTGACAGGACGGTGTACGCACGGAGACCAGACTGTGTCCATGAACCATAGAGAAGCTGTAAGGATCCCGCAAGAATTTGATTCTGAGTTAAAACCTCGCGGCTTGTATGCAGTGCCTTAGTTATGGTCCAGTAACAACGGCAGCCGACCAGTGACCGACCAGGCATCACAAGCATTCACCGGTGTCATACCAATGTCATACCGGCGTTGTGGCTTATATTTTATATATTATATTTCAGTGATTTATTAAGCGCATTTCCTGTGTTTACATGACCAATGCACTGTACAATTCGCAAATTAAACATGTTAAATATAATTAAAATAACCGCATTTTAAAAATACATTAATATACACCTAATATATAATTTAAAAATACATTAAATGGACGCATAAAAATCTGCACAAATTTATGACAAAAACAGAGTCATCAATCATTACCAACATTAATTTAAAAGTTATATCAAAACAAATATGCACATAATAAAAATAAGAAATCGAGGAAAACACTAATAGAACCATGAAAATTATAATACACACTACTGCTGTTGCAGGAATCGTTTAGGCAAACGCAGGTGGATGGATACCCACGGCCTACCCACGAGGTGGAAAACCGTGTGAGTTTACAGCAATGATAACATGAACATGGTGAATAAAAATTAAACTTAAAAAGGGACTGAGACGTTCAATAATAAAAGTCTGGTAGGAATATACAAATAACCAGAAGGCTTCCTTCTGATTACCAGCCACTGTCGAAACGACCAGTGTATTTGTGACCAACGAAAAGGAAACCTTTCAGTAACTCAATGATCAGTTTTATTCACATAATTCAGGGGATGATATTTTTGATGACTAAATTTGCCTGGTTTACTGGAGTTGTTTAAATATTAAAACAGTGCTTAGCTAAAATGCAGGGGTGTGAGAGTTCAGCTTTTTAGCTGATTTCAGCTTTTTTTTTTATGCCTTCAAAAGAGTCATAATTTCAGCTTTTTCTTTCATTTTCAGCCTATTTTGAGCATTTTGTCACTATTTTCAGCATTTTTTATCACCTGGCTCTCACACCCCTGAAAATGGGATTTCAACTAAACTCATTTTAAGTCTATAAACCAGCATTTTAAAAACATTGTTCGAGAATACGGCCCAATATATTCTGGTATTGAACTGCTTGGTTTGATACTCAGTCACACTTGGAGTATTGGTCTTGCTTTTATTCATAAAAAATAAATGTAAACCAAACTGGATTTGGTAATTGAAATAAACACAAATGAATACAGAAATTAACAAGTTGACCAAGTTAAATATTTGGGCAAGTTTTCAATAAATGTATAAAAATTTGGAGTTGCGTGGAAAAAATTGTATCTTTGATGAGAAATGTAGGCTTTCTCTTTTACATTTGTAATTTGATTTCTCATCAAAAGTAATGGTAGTCTTTGTCAAAGAAGGCGCAAGACTGGGCTGAATTTGAGTGAAGCAAGCCATCGACAGAGGCCGGGAATTGTGAGTGTGAACACTGAATAGTGACTGTGGGTGGTGTGATTTGCCAGTTGGTGCCTAGGTGGTGTGATAATGCATGATTGATGATAGTATTTATTTTTATATCATGATTGCAGTGTTTTGGGCGTTGCAATAGTTTGTTCTATTGCACGGCATGAAACAAACCTCTGTGATATCATGATATAAAACAAATATTGAATGCCTATGCATGTACTATTGCACTCTTAGGCATTAAATATTTGTATAATATTTATTCTTACTCAGCAATACAGCGCCACGTATAATGTCAAAAATGTCAAGTTCATTTCTGCATTAATTGAAATAATTCAACCTGGTTTTGCCATGGCATCACATCAAGCTCAACCTATCTGTTTGTCTGTAATTAATTTTCTCAGTTCATGTTTTCTGCTTTTTCACCTTTTCCTCCATTCTTGTTTTTCTTTTATATATATATTAGCTCTTAAGGTGGGGTGGGGTGGACAAGACAAGATTTAACAAATATAATTTAGAGGTATGTAGGCCTACATGATTACAATCTCTTACCACATACCAAAATTAAAGAACATAATAACACATACATGTATTTAATTTTTATTCAAATTAGGGGTGGGACTTAAATCTGGGGACCTTACATAAATTTATAAATCAACGTTTAATGCGGTATTTTCGTTGCTTCGATTTTGAGTCGCCATTTTGACAGGTTACGATTGCGCATGTCTGCCAAGTATGATAGCATATGCTCTGTTTTAATTTTACCGTTATATAACCGTAAACATCCCCATCTGTTGACTAAGACAATCAACAGATGGCGATGTTTAAAACAAAAAAGAGAAAAGGCTTATTTATCAGCGACCTTCCAGCAAGTGACATTGCATTTTCAATATAACGTACCAGTTTCCACAATAAGGCCAAAAAAATATTGTTTGTTTGCCCTCCAGTATAAAAATTAAAATTTTGGGTCGGTCGGTCGGTTGGTTAATCTTTTTTTTTATTTATTTATTTTTTTTTACTCTACACATATGATGTCATTCCATGGATTTTATCATGAATACCAAGTAATGCAGGGCTTAATCAAAAATTGTGGGTCATTATTTAGAGGAAATATGCATTTTATACTACTAAATGTGACTTCACACTGCTAAATATTACGTTTTACATCAAAAATATTGAGTTTTCATATTTTACATGTTTGAAGAAAAAAAAAACTAAAATCGCGACCCTAATTTTTGGTATTTTTAGGGTCGGTCGCGGAGGGCAAACAAACATAATTTTTTTTTGGCCTAACTTTGCCAGTTTTAACTCTGGGAAGCTGGTTGACCCCTCATTTTAAAGCTACTCATCTGCTCTATAACAAAAAGCTAAAAAAATAGTGATATTCAAATTAAAACAATTTTTTTATGATAAATGCTACATATAAGTCTATAAAATAACTGTAATATTTGTGATGTTAATTAATTAATTCATTTATTATCTATTTATTTCATCATGTTTAGGCAGGGTAACCTACTCAACCGGGTTTCAAACAGATTTCAACTGATACCAATAACTCAACTTTGATTTTTTGGATCAAACTTGTACCTTTTGATATGGTTGAAGGTGCAACCAATGATCCACTGCAGTTCAAACCTCTTCTCTTTTCTATGTTAATAAACTCAAGTCAAAGTAAACACATGTAAATTTCACTTGATTCTGATCATTCATTTGAAGTTATAAGCTGGACAGTCATGTGTTGTCATTACAAAATTATGCAACATTTCACCAATATACAAGCATATCACCTTGAATTTCCTCCCTACACACTGGGCAAGTTGATGTCTTTTCCTTCGCACCTTTCTTCAGTTGTTCATAGCATTCTTCACACAAACATAGGTGTGAACATGGCTTCAATACAACATTTTTTTGCTCACATTGACATATCACACATAATTTCTGATCTTCTTCTTCTACTTCTTTTCCACCAACTGCTTGATCAATTTTCTCAGATATCGGCAACTTATCATGATGCAATGTCTGCTTTATAGATGACATTTGTTTTGTAAGTTCTTCCACACGTCCGTGGGAGACTTTGAGCTGGTCAAGCAGCCATTGAGATCTTTGCCGTTCACTTTTCAGCTGTGTTAACAACTGACAGGAGTTTTTCTGCTCAATGTTTAACATTGTCTTGTATTCATTGCTTATTTCTCTTGGGTTGTGTTGGGCAACTCGTTTTGCCTCTTTTTTAGCATTTCTATCTCCTTTTCTAGCATAAGTTCGTGGGCATGGTTTTCTTTTTCCAATTGGGCAACTCTTTCTTCCTCTTTTTCAATATTTTTGTCTCCTTTTGCAGCATAAGTTTAAAGGAATGGCTTTCCTTTTGAAGTTTAGTTATTTGTTTTTGTAGTTCTCCCATGTGCCCTCTTGATGCATTGAGGTCTTCAAGTAACTTTTCGGATCTTTGTCTTTCATCTCTTAGCAGTATCAGTAACTCACAGGATTTTTGCTGTTCAGTGTTTAGCATTGTCTTGTATTTATTACTTTCTTTTGTCAAGTTACGTAATTTTCTTGTAGCTTCTAGCTGTTTTGATTCCAAGTCCTTGATATTTGCTTGAAGCTTGGAGACTTTTTCTTTTGACAATTTAGCATCTTTCTCTAGCTGTTCCTTCTCTTTTTCCAGTGCATATTGATGGTCCTCTTTTCCTTCCAAAGAATTTTGCATTGCTATGAATTTATCGTTAAGTTCGGAATATTTACTTTTCTCTGTAGCAACTATTTCGTGCAAATGGCTATTGACTACTAGTAAGTTCTCATTAGACTTAACTAATTCACAATATTTGCCCAAATAAATTTGCAATTTTTTCATACTCTTCAAATAATCATTTTTTATGGAAAAATAAGATGGGATCATGAAAAAAGGGTTTTTATACAATTCATTTGGCAACATGACCATAAACCAATAAAGTATCAAACAGATTACTGGATGTGGCAGTAATATCCCAAAATATGTGAAACATATCAACATTATTAAAATGCATGCACATTCAACTATGTATCGTAAACGGTAAATAGATGACCTTGTATACCATGAAAGTATGTCCATAGTATTCATACATGTTTGACGCATCTCCATCACTGTCCCCTACTCTGCATCAATCTTGTGAGAATATTGTTGAAAGAAATGAAAACTGTGTTTGACTAGTTTGATATCACATTTACCACTTCAATACTTCAGTCCAAATTGTTTCCCGCTTACTGTTTTATTACTGGTAAATACAGAAATTGTCACCTACTATCATCCTTCATCTTGCGAATCTGAAAAATGTGTCTTCGCAATGAGATATTAGCTGTACCTTACATTCTCTGTATCTAAGACAAAATGCTGCCTCAATAAAACACTGTCTAGAAATTAAAAGATTTTTGTCACCAGATATTATGTCTCATTAGCAAGTCTAGGTTTGAAATAAAACTTCAAAACTATGATTTTCCTTAAATCCTGTACATATTAAGTAGTTGCCTTAGTCACCTTGTATGTCATTTGTAGTGAGCCTTTTGAGAAGAGTTTTGCTATACCAGAAAGTCTGTACTTCTTGAATTTTAAAGACAAGACACTCCTTTCAAATATGGCACAATCAATTCCTAGTCGCATCTGAAGTCACTTTTTATAAAACAGTAGTTTAACACCTGAGCTGCTTTTTGTCTATTCGTCTACCGTAGTTGATCATCTTGAAACTCATTTTAGTGATGCGTACCAAACATAAGTGAAGTTGCAATCATGAATAGCCTTTCAATCTACTGCCCAGGGTTGGTATAATCACACACAGCAGTATTTACCTCACAATGCTCCACTAAAAACCCCTATTTTGGCTGCTGGGGCATATTAATAAAAGGTGCTCCTCCGAATGCTATAAGAGATGGATCAGTTTTGTTGTATTAAGTTTTTCCATATTGTTGACTTCTGTATACATAAAACAGTTGTACCAAGACCATTCATTTATATCTCAGTTTTTGAATCATATATATTAAAGGGACTAGCCATATTCTAACCTTGTTTTGTTTTAAACTAGGGGTTATGGGTGTATTTTAATTTCTGTTGACCTCACAGAAATTAAAATCATGTGTTCAGAATCATTGTGTGATTTATTTAATTAAAATCACACGATGTATCTCTTTTGTGGCTGAATATATAACATCCTTGGGGTGTTTTTTTCCCTTTTTTAACTTTCCATTGAAATAAATAAATAAATGTCATAATACAGAAAGAAACAAGCCCATCAAGTTACACTTTTTGATACACTTTCCAAGAAAAACAAATTAAAATCAGTGTATGTACTGAAAATATTGTATATTTGGTGGGGAATCTAGGCTAGCCCTTTTAAACTTGACAGTTGATTAATCAATAATAATGAATAGCAGTAGGAGTAAATATAGCTTTTCGATGACTGTGTTTTGTTTATATTCAAGACTCCCTTTTCATGTTATCTGCTTTGTCATGGGCAAATCAAGTTAATCAAACAAACAACTATAATTGTATTTTTTATTTTTCAGTGTGACGCCCCAGATAAGTCAATAACACAAGCCTATGTTACCTCAGCTAATTTCACAGCTTTTTGATTTTTTGTGTACTTTATTTTTATTGAGTATTATATACTGCATATTAATAAATTTAACAGAGTTGATTTGATAAAACACAACCACATGAGTTCAAATAGCTATAACCAGATCGATGAAAGCCCTAAATAGTACTTTTGAAAGTACTATAGTGCTAAATATTACTTTTGAAAGTACTATTTAGCACTTTCAGTAATACTATACAGCGCTTACAACATTTACCTTGTACGCGAAGTAACTTTCACGCACAAAATTAGGCACTCATCAAACTTATCGCACAAGCAATTGCGCACATTTACCTACGCATGCATTCCTGGTAAGCATTGTGTGAGTGCATCTTTTTTATTTTTTTTATTATTAAATTTGACTTTTTAGCGCATGAAAATAACCGAAATCTGAAATGTAATAATGCGGTATATAAAACAAATATATACAGACTTTTTCAGACCGCTGGTTTAAAACTATGAACCTAAAGTGCTCAGTAAAATAGCAAAGTTTAAGTCATTGTGATCTTCAAGTCGGTATATATTTGTATACTAATCATCATCCATGTCCAGTTGGATACTACTGGGATCCCTCCACCACAAAAAAGCCAGTGCTACTGGCCCATGCAGTCCATTTTTGCAGCTGATGATTCTGTTTTATCTATTTATCATTTAGTGCTATTGGTGAAGATGAGTGCCATCATGCCCATTCGGTTACTACTGTCACACCCCAGACAAGTCAGTGCTGTTGGTCAATAGAGGCCCTGCATGTGACGTAGAATACCGTGAATATGGCGGATTGCTCAAATGCATTCAATAGAAGTGGTACTATTACCACCTACTTGAGATTGTCCCATCCATAAAATGCACCATTATCAGTAGGTTATAATCACAATATCTTGTTGAATGGACTGCGGTGCGCCATGTTTACGGGAAAGGTCATCAGTTTAAATCCTTAGTTTAGTACCAATCGATAAAAGCTTGCAAGGCCTCTATATATTAACTGAGCTTGCCCAGATAATGAGTCTTTTAGTATTATTACTTTAATTAGGAGCTGCTTGTGTAGATGAGTGCCAACCATGTCCAGATGGATACAACTGTGACACCAAGACATGTTTTTATTGATCAGATATTGATTCTTTTTATTTTTTTTTAAATTAGGTGCTGCTGGTGTAGATGAGTGCCAACCATGCCCAGGAGGATATTACTGTGACACCCCCGGACAAGTCAACGCTACTGGGCCATGTAATCCAGGCTTCTATTGCCCAGCTAACGATACCATCACCACCCCAACACCCAGACAGTACCCATGCCCTGTGGGTCATTATTGTGAGGAGGGGTCTGCCGCCCCTACCCCATGTGGTGTGGGTAATTACCAGCCTGATGAAGGCCAGTCAGAGTGTATTCCATGTCAAGCAGGTTTCTATTGTCAGAGTGCGTTGTTCCCAGATCCAAAGCCGTGTCCAGCGTATCACTACTGTCCAGAAGGTAAGGGAATAGAATAAATACGATATTTAAAAATAGTTTCAAAAAGAATGAAATTTATTAGCACTTTTTCTTTGGATTCAATTTTTTGGAGCCTCTCTTCTCCGTTCTCAGTCTTCAGCCACTGCATTTAAATCTATTCATTTCTACCAAAAGTTGTTGCAAAGTAAAACCATAAAAAAGAGTTGTACCTAAGCGATCGTCAGCAGGGTAGTGCCATTCCTATACTCGGCCAACAAACATAAATACCTTGAAGGTCATGCAGGCCAAGGCAGTCATATTTGTATACTACACCGAAAGACCCCCTATTTTACCAATTGTCACTCAATGACCCCTTTGTTTAAAAAAAATTGTATGTCACTGAAACAACCTTTGTCACTCAAAGACCAACCATTTTCTTAATTTGATGTAATTTTTCAAAAACAAAATTGCTAATGTCATAACAAAATTTATATCAGGCTTGTAGCTTGGCTAGAGGATTCTGCTCAGTATGGCCATTGGAAAATAGATGGCGCAGTCAGAGCTATTTTGACCTGGAGAGAACCTACTTTTTCATTAATTATGCCCAAAGACCCCAATTTTTTTGAACTTTTGTCACTGAAAGACCTGTACTTCTGAGGTGCTCGATGGCACTGGTTTTGCACTTTCATATGCGAGTAACTCCCCGGGAAGACATCACCTTAATCATAACTTTGTTTCACTTATTCATTTCTATAGCTACGAGGTATCCAATACCTTGTCCAAATGGGACGTTTACATATCCCAACGATACTGGATTGAAATCAGAATTTGAGTGTCTGCAGTGTTTGTCTGGACAGTTCTGTAGGTAAGTCCACAAGCTTAACTTATCATCGTTTTTGAATAACAGAATAAAGAGCATCAAGTTTTAATAAAAGAATAAATAGATGCAAGTTCATATAAAGCACGTTTTACTGTAGATTGAGGTAGTTTCAATTAATTTCAATATCAACTTTGTAAACAAGTGTACTTCTGTCGGATTCAAAATTGTAGGCAAATTTTTAAAAGTACCAAATGTATATTTTTCCTATGTATATTCCTATGTATTTCTTTGGGTTTCTTAGCATCAAAAACCAGTCACTAATGTTCAAAGCACTATGTGTGGTTTGTGCACAGCAAGTTCACCGGCCTTGGAACTTTAATGTTGCAGTAAGTATCCGATGAAACCTTTGAACTTGTAGAATTTGTTAGGCCTCATCTAAATTTAGAGTTATAAATATATTATCATCATAGGAAAAAATACATCATACTACAACTATTTTCTTCTTCTCGTAATTGCAGGGGTGGCCAGCAACAAGGAGACTGTGCAGAAGGCTACTTCTGTCTTAGCGGCAGCTACGAAGTCACTCCAGATGGTGCAGCTCCTCCAGCCAACCCTGACCAAGACCAATGTGACCCCAATACGATGTGTGCTGGACCATGTCCAGCTGGTCATTATTGTCCAGAGGGTATTGCTGACCCGATTCCATGTCCTAATGATACGTACAGGTCTATAACGTTTGGTAGTAGACTGGAAGATTGTGCACCATGCCTGGCAGGAAAACATTGTTTGGAAGGTAAGATTTGTCTAATTGAGGCTGTAGAGCTCTGTGGTACTTTGATGTGTGTAGTCATAGCAAATGACAATGTCTCTTCAATTCTGAGAGTTTTTGTGTAAAAATCATAAATTTAGAGAGGAGATCCAGGACTCGCCTAGATGGGGGTATTCCGAGTTTTTGGCAATGATACATCGTATCTTGTTGCAGTTTGCAAATATTGATAACACGCACACACGCTTTACATGCGTATTGGCGTATCATTCACACAAAATATCAGCTGCACAGTGGGGGTATTCCGAGTTTTTGCCAATGATGCATCGCATCTTGTTGCAGTTTGCAAATATTGATAACACGCACATACGCTTTACATGCGGATTGGCGTATCATTCACGCAAAATATCATTTGCACAGTTTGTCTCTCTGTCTATGCTCAACAACCTTTACTGTCTTGAGCAACAAAATTAGTTATTTAATTGAGCTACAATTCGAATTATGAAGGCATGGTTGCATTAGTGGTTGCCATGCTGCTGCTACACACAGCAAAGTGACACATCCATCTGCACAAGCTGTACTTCATCTTTAATATTGTGTATAATTTTGTATTGTTTTAATAAATACCTGTGTTTTGGTTACATTTTTGAGATACATTGATATATTGTCAAAATGGTTCATAAATTGTGACATTTTTGTCAATACCCTAAACAATTAATATTTGATATTTTTGTTTTTTTAAATACATATCAAATGGGAACTAGATTTGTTTATTTTCTTGTTATATTTCAGGTGATCCTGTACTGTATGACTGTCCATTGGGCCATTACTGTTTAGAGGGAATAGCACCGATAGAATGTCCCATATATCACTACAGAGATACAGTAGGAGCTGAGAGCATGCAGGACTGCCATAAATGTATTGCGGGCTATTACTGCAATGAAACAGGTATGAAAGCAGGATTTCTTTATTTTTACCTTGTGTGTTTTTGTTTTTAATTTTATCTTTAATGCAACCTAACCTGGAATACAACAATCCCACTCAAAGAAAGTGAGGACTTAACCTGTGCGTCATGAGAAATCATTGGGGTATAATTTTGTTAAACATGATGCATCATAATCACATCTTATTAGCAAAATCTTAAAGATCTGCTTTTTAAAAGCTTCATGATGTTGCAATGGTTTAAAAACCATTGCAACATCATGAATTCATTTTTTATTTCTCCTAATAAAATTTCCTATAACCTTACTAGGCACTATACGATTATGTGCCTTACATGTGACTATGATGAATTGCAATGTGGTATCAGGCCAGAGTTTTCCAAGTCATTGTTACTACATAGATTTTGATCCTGTATATATCTGGGCCTGATTTCACTAACATTTAGCGATGGTCGCTAACCCCGTTTTGATCGCTTATTCCAAAAATGATCGCTAAATAGCGGGCATTTTTGACAATTTAGCGATCATTTTTGGAGTTTAGTGATCAAAACAGGGTTAGCGACCATCTGGAATCAGGCCATAGTTTTCCAAGTCACTGTTACCACATAGATTGTGATCCTGTATATATCTGGTTTCAATGTGGAGTTGTTCTTCCTTTGTGAAGAACACTAAATAATGTAAATTGCAAGTCTCAAGATCAGGCCAGCTCTCAATTTTTGAATACTAATAATGACCCAGTATTCTTCAGCTATGATTACAGCACAATTAACTGCTTAGCTTTTGATCTGTTTAATTTTAAATTTGTGTTAATATGTTTCATATCACAGGAATGACAGACAGTACCTTCCTACCATGCCCAGAAGGTCACTACTGTGAAGAAGGTACAACAGAACCAGTGCCTTGCACCGGAGGGCGCATGAGTACGACGACAGGACGCGTCAGCAATGAAGACTGCCCCCTGTGTACCCCAGGATACTACTGCCCCAATGACACCATCAATATTCATGGCATACCCTGTAGATCTACTTATGAGTGCCCTGAGGGTGCATCTATAGAAGTGTCGTGTCGTGCTGGCCATTATTGTGAGGGTGTTACGGGGGTGCCGCCTGTGTGCCCTGGAGGGTATTACTGTCCATTGGCTTCAAGTGCGCCTACATTGTAAGTACATAGTTTCATTTTTGTAAACTTTTATGTTTTTAGTTACATGTTTGAATGTGTTTCCTTATTTAGAATGAATAATAATTTAGCAGTATAAAAAGTATTTCAAGCACTTGTCAAAAATTTAGGATTGGGGTCAAAGTTTTGTTGAGACGTTATAAATTGGATCAAGTGTACTTTTGGCTAAAACCCAATATTTAGTGTTTAGACTTTTAGCAGTAAATTTTGGGATTTAGGTTGATTTGTATAAGTAAAGAATTTTTCCACATTCACCTTGCAACACAATTCCTGAGCAACTATCAGCACACAAGAAAGCCTAAGAAAAAAATTACTTTGGCAATAACAGGTTTATAAAGATGGGGAGGCTATACATTAGGCGTGTTCAAGTTTGCCGTAAGTTATCTTATTAATAGACAAAGGATTTAGTTTGCAAATAGTTTACAGATTTTTATTGACGAAAGGAGTATCAAATTAATCTTACTGCACAAAAGATGCATGTCAATCAAAGTATGGAATAGGCTTTTGTCTTCGACAGAGCAAAAATGTCTGGCCATTTTAGTTGTGCTTTTCCTTGTGTAAAAACACAAAAGGATTGTTATGGATTGCAATTTCTCAAGTGTGGATTATCTATACTTATTGACTCCAGTGAATAGGATAAGAAATGGGTTAACATAATATTTTACAACAAAATCCATTGTTATGCACGGACAGAATATTTGAACAGGCCTATTGAGTTTGGTCAATTATAGTTGAACCAACTTTCAAACCAAACATCAAAAGTAAATATAAGTGCACTTTTTCAGAAAGAAATAAAGTTAAGCCAGTGGTAATATTAATTTCTGACCAAAATATTTGTATCTTTATTACAGATGTTACTATCCAAAGTACTGTCCAGAAGGAAGTGAGATCCCAGTAGAATGTACACTTGGATACAGGGCTGTTAACCATAATGAACTGAGGGACGCTGTCAACAACTCATGTAACATCTGCCCTGCTGGTACCTATGGAAATCACACAGAAAGGTTTGACTGCGCTACATGTCTGGAAGGATACTACTGCCCTGAAGGTATGTTTGTTTGTGTATGAAAAATGTTTTCTCACCTGTAGTATATGTTTCAATTTATCATCGGAAGACACATTCACACAGGCATGCAAATTATCAGCTTTTCAGCTGATTTCAGCTTTTTTGATTTTTTGAATTTTTCCACTTTTTAGCCTTTTCTTGCTAAATGAGCCTATTTTTAAGCAATTAGGTGCAAATTTTAACTTCTTTCAGCTTTTTTTTTTTTAAGTCCATTTTAACTCCTATAAATGGTGCCAAGTGTGGGGGTTCCAATTTGGGAGTTTCATACACTCCCCATGCACCATCATTTACACTTGCACAAATGAGGATACACAGTATAGAGGATGCTTTTTGGTATCTGGAAAGGTGCAAATATGTGTTCAAAAATATTGCATAAATACAATGAAACAATAGTCCCATGAGCAGAAACTAGGGAGCTCTTGGTTTCTTTTTGATAATATCATGCTATATTATTAAACACCCCACACCCACACACACCCATCCCACACTTTGGATTGTATGTTTGATATGGTATATCCTCAGTCAGAATGCAAAGCATGATTGAGTCTTTACGTGTGTAAATATTTCAATATAAAGCCTACTCTTCATTTTATTTCAAATACTTTTCAAACAATTTTAGTGTAAAACCCTTTACCTTTTTTCTTATTATTTTGTAATAGGAACAGGCAATCCTGAGGAGTACCCATGCCCGGTTGGGTTCTACTGCCCAGCAGGGTCAGGGGAACCAACACCGTGTCCAAAGGGTTACTATGGAAACCAAGAATTTGCCAACAGCATTATTGATTGTGTCGCATGCCCTGTGGATACCTTCAATAACATGCTTGGACAGAGTGCATGTAGGCCTTGTGGAAGCTCGGCGACAGCAATTGAAGGTATGGGATTTTTGGGGTCATTAATGGTCAAAAATCACCAAAAAATGGAGATTAGTATGATTTGTAAATACATTTGCCAATATTTTTCATTTAGTCTCAGATGAGTGGATACCCTTTACGGTTCCTTCAAAACTGTATTGAAAGATAGTGTAGTAGAATTTTACAAGTCTGATACTTCAATTTATTCATGATCAGTTGATGATTAAAGCACTTTCCATTTTGAATGATTTTATTTATTTTTTATTACATTCAGTACAATTTCATATGATGGTTACCATATCAAGTTAAACAAAAGTGGTTTTGTTTGTAATCAACAGGACAAGAGAAATGTGAATGCCTTGGCAAATACCGCTCCTTCCAGACTGTTGATGGATCGTGTGTCTGTTGGTCCGGCTATGTGTATTTTGATGAGATCGATACCAAACAGAATGAAGGCAACAGTGATGGTGACTGCCAGCCTGTCGTTGATCAGCGCTGTGAACTGACGCAAGCCAGGGATGCTAGCTCCAGAGCGTGCGTTTCAGCAGGGTCGTTTGATTGTACTGTACCATGTGGTGATGCTGATGGTGTTTATGAGGTCGACTTGGGAAGGTAAAGAACATCTATTCATACGTCGTAAATGTATAGGTTACCGATGTGAGATTTTTTATTGCAACAAAGATTGCACTCTAAATAGAGCTCCGCTAAGGTCAGTGCATTATTTCTATGGACAAGATATTTATTTGATTGCTCTGTTTACTCAGGCACAACATCGTGTGAGTGTATCTGCAATGGTTCACATATGTTATATTTATCTAACACCTGTATGCTAGAATAATTAAAATCTATCAAAATGCCTCTCTCGTATGTCAGTAGCTGTTGTAATAGTTCATCAGGTGACACTGTCACCAGGACAGGTGTCACCTTCACCTAAAGAACCATTTCATGAGCCACTGACCCAAAACTGAACACCATACAGTCTGCAGAGCAAATCTATGAAAGATAGCAGCTATTGCAGATACAACTTTCTTGTACTCACATGACAATTTTTGCAGCTGTTAGGAATACTCTTATCAGACTAAAGTGCTGATGGATTTGTGATATGTGACAGTTTGGTTTGTTGCTTCAAATAAATGTATTCAAAGGTAAATAATTTGGATGATTCCATCATTGCATATTCAAATAGCCATAATGTCCAGAACTTTGTAGTTCTGTAAAAAAAATCATATAAATGCCACATGTTTTTCTTTTTACCATTATTGAAATATGTATCACTTTTATTTGCAGATGTGACTGTAACACGTATGTGGCCCCAGAAGAAATCTGTGATGCTGACTGTCAGTCTAGCAAACCAACAGTACAGGGAAGCTTAACTAGCAATGGCAAACTGGTCATCACAACAACAGCATCCGATGGCTCAACGGTTACTGAGGTAAATCGTCTTAGAATTATGTCAAGGGATGAACAAGTGTCCCTCCTTACCAAGTAAAATCTGTGATGCAAATTGCCAGTGCATTGTAGTAAGCCATCTATTCAGATTAACATTTAATGGTAAATTTGTCATCATAACAGTGAAAAGCATAATCTATCATCCAAAATTGGTTCAAATGGGTTAGATGTCTTGGTTGGATGTTTGGTTAAATGTTTTCGAAAACAGAAGGCCACTATAAATATCATATAATGGCTTAACAGTTACTGGGGTAAATACTCTTTGTAAATATATCAGTTGATATACTTTTTGGACTTAGCAGGGTTTTTTTCCCAATAATTCCATATTGGATGACGGCTAAACTCCTCAAGAAAATTGAAAGTCTCACACTGACAATGTTGGCATAACAAAAAAGTGTGCGGCGCCCTAAGTTATTTTTAGTGTGTACTGTTTTTTCTATTCTGTTACACATTCGGAATCACCACACTTTTAATAGACAAACATTAAATCATTCACCACACAAAAATTATTTGTTTATAACATTTGATGAAAAGTTTGTGATAGTCAAATCAGTCAAAATATGGCGCTAAACCAAAAATAATGTATCAGATATTGACATGATGATGTTGGTTATATATGGGTGACATTGTATTTATTTATTTATTTATTCTATCTGTAATGTGGGTGTAAAACTACATCTGTGTCAAGCACTGCTTTTAAGACCCTCTTCAGATACATATGAATAATTTACAAAACTACAATTGACAAAATAAAATAGATATATACACCCATAGCAAAAACTACTTTCCAGGATTTCCCAAGATGCTATCTTTATGAATATTTTGTTTCATTTTCAGCCTGTACCAAATGTTGTGGGCCCCAATGTTCATACATCTGGAACCAAAAACATCATAGTGACTTCATTTGAAACATCCGGCACGTTAGGACATATCATGCGTGACCAAGCTGACGTGGATGAACTGCTTCTAGGTAGGTAGTTTGGAGATACAAGTGCTATTGTATAGAAGGGTTTATTTTCGCTCTTTTCACTGTTGACTTCTCAACGGTGAAAATAAAACCCAGCTAAAATGATATTTATACATAGACATTAATAGACAGATGCTTGAAACCGTGAAAATATTACACCCAAAAAATAT
Source organism: Ophiothrix spiculata (assembly GCA_000969725.1). NCBI lineage: Eukaryota > Metazoa > Echinodermata > Ophiuroidea > Amphilepidida > Ophiotrichidae > Ophiothrix > Ophiothrix spiculata. The sequence continues at coordinate 11,090 of JXSR01S027027.1, read as the reverse complement.
GGATCAGTCCAAACCGTGAAAAATTAACCCCGCTAAAATATTCCTCTATACAGTATTGTCCTATGCAAATTGACAATCATGCCCATATATATTACAACATTTACTTACACTGAAGGTCTTGGTTTTTCTTCAATTTATCTTTTTTGTGCAATTTAGTTCCATTTTCAGTAGATATATTTTCTATGAACAGCATAAATGAGATAATTTCTCAAGAGATAGTGATTTTCTTTTTTGCTTTGAAAATCAACAAAAATACTACTTTTATAAATTAGAAACATGCATTGATGAAATACAATTTGAACCATTTCTCTTTAATTTCAGGACAAACAAAGCTCATATTCTATTTATCCCAATATATTTTCCCATCATCAGCCTTATCTTTTTTCTTTTTATTTCAGGCCGAACCCCAGTTGAAGTCACCACTGATGCCTTCTATGATGACAGCACAATAGAATTCACCACAAGTTTCTTTTATAATAGCACCACAGGATCAAGCCGCCGTCACTTGCTTGCGACGGAGACTACCACTGGTGTTCCTGGTATACCTAACCCCATCTACTGCTTGGAGCTTGAGGACATGATGATCTTCAGGGTTGCAATAGACTATATCAATCGCTCACTCAGTAGCTATCCTGTGTATAAGAAAGACCATTTGTTTAACACAAACCCAACATATGATTATAGTGAGTTCCGTGATTTGGCCTATTATGTAGTCAACACTAACGTAACGATTAATTCGTTTGCGTATGTTTTCACGGAATCTGGTCAGTACGTGTTTGCGGACGCACAAGAGAGCCAATGGGAGGTGATCATCTCTGTCATGGATGCAGGGTCATCGTGTGATAGCACAAGATCTAGTGTACAGCCATCATCACCAAGTAACCTATATCGTGAAAGAGTTGGCAAGCAAGAGGCTGCTAATGAGGCTCCTGATTGGGCACTCATTATTGGTAAGATGGTAATATTACTGTATAAGTGGTACATTTATTTTAACGCATTTTGCGCAAAATTATTTTAGCGGGAAAATAAACGCACCGCAAAAATTACTGTGTATTTGTTACTAAGGAAGTTCCATACTCGGCCAATGTTCACGTGCGCGAAAATAAAAACGCCAAAATTGGCTGTTCGCGAAAATTACCGAGCGCGAAAATATTGGCGTTTGCAGTATTAAACAGTGAATTAAAATATTACTATTCTGTCGGACGCAGTTGTTGAATTTCGCGTACTCAGTCCTTGTTACTGGAGTGAAACTTACTGTGCGATGTCTATGGAGTGAACCACATAAATATTTCAAAAATATTTTATGTTTCCGCTCTGATTCTTTAAATTGTTTTTACAATAAAGTTGAAGGACACATTTTTGAACAATATATCAAAGAAAGGGGTTGATACAAAAATTAATTTAGCTAAAAATGTAAATTTTGTAGACTTTTCCATTGACCTCCAATGCAATGTTTCACGCCAGGGAGTAACATGGAACAGCCTCAATTGACCAATCAGAGGACAGCATTCTAGTCTGTGACAACAGTGCGTCCAACAGAATAGGCCAAATAATGATTTATTGGACAGTGTTAACAGAAATCAAGAGTACAGGGCCCCATTGTTTGTAAATGCAACCCTGCATGGATTTGTGTTTAAATTGTCTAATAAATATTTATTTTTCCTATAATCACCAAGTTAAAAATGCAGAATGCAGTTCCATTAAGTGTATTTTAAATGCAATAAGGCCGTGCTCTTTGTTTGTTTTCATTGTTTGAAGACACAGTCCAGACACCTTTTTTCCAAACACATAGCATCAAGAGAATATATGACCTCTCATGTCAGCAAATTAAGCATAAAGATCAAATTCAAATGAAATATATGGCATGTCAAGCCACAAACTCAAATGAAATTTTAAGCTACAAAACAGTGAAATCATTGACAAGAACACTTTATAATTATTACACGTCAAAAAAGGCAAACTTATCCACAGAGAAACATATTAAGAGGTTACAATTGAAAGTATCCCTAAGACATAAAGAGTGTTTCTACTACAACTTCTACAAGACATTCATCATGGTTGATATGTAAATCCAAGTGATATTGCAGGGTTTTTTATGTGCGACAAAAATAACTTAGCTTCAGTAGTAGCTCGTCCAAAACTGTATAGGTCAAACATCTTGTGGATTTTTCCAAGAATTTCAAATTGTAGTCAAACCAGTTGCAAAAGATTCTGTGGTTCTCTCATTTCTTCATATGACATTTTTTTTATTTAATATTTAAAGCTCTAAATTTGTATAACAGTTTCAAAACAAGAAAAAATCTATTGGTTAAACCTTGAGCAGAATATTGAATTCCATTAATTTTATGAATGGCCTAATGCTGCGATCACATAGAAGTATACTGTATACGATATTCGCTATACTCTCCCGGGAAAGGTACTCATATAAAATTGCAGGTAATTATCCTTGTAACTTACCTATTCATTACCTGCTATTCGCGTATAACAAAAATCGTATATCATATCCTTCTATGTGACCGCAGCCTTTAGCTGAATTCACACTCAAAACGCAAACGGACTGCAGCGGCCGACGACATTAAAACGCAATGGAAAGTTGAGCTTTCCTCAACTCGGTTTGCAGATTGCAGTGCTGCATTTGGTGATTAAAAATTCATTTTAATCATCTGTTTTGCCCCCATGTAGGTTTACTTGCCTTCTTAGCATTCTGTATCATCATGTTGGTGATAGCTGTGATAGTATGGAGACCCAGGAACGCCGGTATCTACCCCATGAGAATGTGGAAGCCCAAATACAGGACGCTAGGAGCCCCACCACAGATACCACCGTATCTACAGCACAGCGAATATGAAAAGTAAGTTGTGTTTGTCTCTCTATGAAATCTTCTTGTGATAGTGTGGAGACCCAGGAATGCCGGTATCTACCCCATGAGAATGTGGAAGCCCAAATACAGGACGCTTGGAGCCCCACCACAGATACCACCGTATCTACAACACAGCGAATATGAAAAGTAAGTTGATTTTGTCTCTGTATGTAATCTTCTTGCGTTAGCTGTGATAGTTTGGAGACCCAGGAATGCCGGTATCTACCCCATGAGAATGTGGAAGCCCAAATACAGGACGCTTGGAGCCCCACCACAGATACCACCGTATCTACAGCACAGTGAATATGAAAAGTAAGATGATTTTTTTCTCTCTACGTAATCATCTTGCGAAAGCTGTGATAGTTTGGAGACCCAGGAATGCCGACATCTACCCCATGAGAATGTGGAAGCCCAAAAACAGGACACTTGGAGCCCCACCACAGATACCACCGTATCTGCAGCACAGCGAATATGAAAAGTAAGTTGTGTTTGTCTCTGTATGTAATCATCTTGTGATAACTGTGATAGTATGGAGACCCAGGAATGTTGGTATCTACCCCATGAGAATGTGGAAGCCCAAATACAGGACACTTGGAGCCCCACCACAGATACCACCGTATCTACAGCACAGTGAATATGAAAAGTAAGTTGTGTTTGCCTCTGTATGTAATCTTCTTGTGATAAGCTTGATTGTGTGTAAATCCACAAATACTGGTATCTATCCCACAATCTTCGGCAAAACTGTTGGGACACTTAGTGATATTAAGCACTCTCCCCGCTCCCCTTAATCAATGTTGAGTATTTGAGTATTTTAATATGTGTAGACAACATTGATTTAGGGGTGCGGGAGGAGGGGGATTTAACAAATTTTGTAAATGGTAACTTTTCTACAAGATCACACAAGCAATTTTACTCAGATAAGCCAACTTTTTCATTGTCATTGTGTACATATCATAATAGCAAAAGTGTCCCAACAAGTTTTGCAGAAGATTGTAGAATATAATGTGGGAGCCAAAATATAGGACACTTTGAGCCCCACCAAAGATGGCACCGTATCTGCATATGTGTCCCACCGTGGCAAAAGGGTGCAGTTGTTGGCTCGTACATGTTGCTCATTGTAGCATATCTGATGCATACAAATAGCATACATCAGATATGCTACAAGGAGCAACATGTACGAGCCGACAACTGCACCCTTTTGCCGCGGCGGTCCACATATAATGAAAACACACTTCATGTGTACTAACTGTGATGTACATTTTTATAATCCCATCATTTATCTCAATATCAGGGATGACGTCTTACTAGGCCCACGCATTGTAGAGGGCGCCGAGTCAATCAAACCTGGTACAGGTGAACTAGAAAACTTCAATGTGCGTACCTTATTTGACAAGCTTGAAGACCAAACCTTGTATCTATCCCAACAACTTGCAAGGCAACAAGAGGACCTGAGAGACTTCTATGAGCGCATGGGACACCAGACTGAAGGACTCAAAGATCTACTAATGGGTCTGGATCTGTCCAAGCTGGACACATCTGGAAAGCAAGGCAAATCGAAACACCGTAGACGTGGTAAAGGATCGGGAAGCTCATCGTCATCATCATCATCTAGTAGCGATGATGATGAGAAGGTGGATGATGTCAGGGAAAGTGAGCCAAAGACGTACAAGATAGCAGGTAAGAGCAAGTCATCATGCAAGAAAGACCAAAATGCAATAGCTGCCATTTGTCATAAATTTGTATTGCACTCTGTAGAGTCCAGTATTGGGTCAGTAGCTCTTGAAATGGTTCTACAGGTGATGGTGAACCATTTCAAGAGTTACTGACATATGCGAGTTAAATTTGAAGGGGATTTTTGAATTGAATTTTAGTAGCAAGGTGTTTAATAAATATAGCATATAGCAGCCATTGCAAATACGACTTTCTTGCACTCACATGGTTCTAAATCTTTTTACATCTTTCTTATTTCAGGAAGAGAAGCAGAACTGATGGCAGCATTACAATTATTGCTAGAGAAACTCAACTCAGGTAAAATACCACTTAGTCCGGAGATGCTGAAGCAGAAAGCTGGTAATGCTATGGGTGTGACTACTACAGGCATGCAGGTGACGAGTGGCAAGGGTGCTGCGGTTGATAATCTGCTGAAGAGGCAGAATGGTGAAAGGACACAATTAGACCAAGATTTGAGGGAAGATGAGGAGAGGGAACTGGACAAACTTCTACAAGAACATGTAAGAGAACATAGTCTGTTTATAGGCCAAACAAAATTTCTTTGACAAAGCAAACAAAAATGCATAGTGGGGATTCAACTGACATGTGATGGGGCCCTACACTCCGGAAATTTTGTAGACGAGGAGAAGGAGCTTGACAAACATCTACAAGAACATGTAAGACAAAATGGTCTGTTTATAGGTCAAACAAAATTTTTTTACACAAAACAAACAAAAATACATAGTGAGGGTTCTACTAATATATAACAAGTGATGGGGCCCTGCACTCTTGAAAATTTGTTTAAACTGTTATATAAACTGAAAGCTACAGATTAGCTCAAAGAAATGTCAAAAGGAAGTTCCAAATTCAGCTTTTTCTTTTTGGATCTTTAGAACAGAAATTACAAAGACATTTATATTTTAATTGCAGGATTAAACCAGAGTCAGGGTTCACAGCCCATCAGGGAAATCAAGGAAAATTATTTAACTTAAGTCAAAGAGCTTGATAAAAATGCCTCAAAATCAGGGAAAAGTCAGGGAATTTTGATTGGCTCAAAAAATCAAAAGTAGTCTGTCAGACTCTTTTTTCCGTTTGCTTTTGCTGCCTTTATATACTATGTAATAAGTGCTGGATACTCATTGATGAGTGAATAGCAAAATTGTTCACCAAGTCTCCAGATCTTAATTAGCCCATTATAATCTCACTTTGTTTTATGGCTTATCTCTTTACTACAGGAAAGTAAGCGCCAACAATCTCTACAGCGCATGTCAAACAAACTAGCCACTCAATTAGAGGATGCAGAGACATCTGAAGAAATAGAGAGGATCATGGGAGGTCATGAGAAAGAGATGGCTCAAGTACTTGAAAAACTAGATGTCCAAAGACAGCGCCAGTCAGAGGACCTGCTGAAGAGGCTGGCTTCAAAGAGGAAAGCTCAGGTTGACATGATGAGAGCTAGACATAAACAAGAGGTGTGGATGAATGTGTTTTTTTTCTTTACAGTTGTATGCAGTTGTTCCATTAATGTCAAGTTTTCCCGGTGTCTGTAGTTCTGGCCTCAAAGGAATAATTTGTTTTAGACGTACTGCATGTAGACATGATGGTTATAAGATTGAGACTATTGAGCTATATACAGCTATGTGCTTATTTAGAATGTATTTTTGTTTGAGTACTCAAAATAAGGATTACATTTTCTTACAGCAAAATTGGAGAACATTTTCTTTGAAACTTATTCCTTTTTTTAATCCTGGGTATTTCTTGTTGAGTAGTTGTGTTTCCAAGTACATCTGGTAAAATATGTTGGAACCATTCTTAGGAGTTGGTTTGTATAATGTTTGTACTCAGAAAAAATAACCGTATACACATATATATGAGTTGACACTGATGTCTATAAACACAGGTAAGGAGCTAGTCCACAGATATGCATGAGGGAACAACAAATGATTGCTGCACATTTCAATAGCCCTACTTGATTTGGCATGAATTTTGAAATTGTGTCCTAAATAAAACCTTTGCGCTCGCATAGTGCCGGGCAAGGCACAATAGATATGACCGCGCACACTGCCGGGCATGACGTCCTATGTCAACTCATCTATACATTAGTACACTATATTTAGAGAGTAACAATCCTCTGCAACTTTTAAAGTGACTTTTCATTACTGTTCTTGATTGTCTGCTGTTGTTGTTTAAATATTTTTTTCAAATACATTGTTATTATATAAAATAAAGCTGTATATCAAATTGCAAACAAACTTGTCCCTCTTGTCCATAACAGTCATATTCCAGTCCGTCCCAAGTTTTCACATGCATTTTATACACTCACTTTTTACAGGCTGAGCAAGCTGGCCTACCAGTGCCAGCATTAGATGAGATCAATGCCAGTGAGCAACTCTTAGACCAAGAACTGACTCTTAACATCCTGCTTGCTGAAGAAGCTACTGATAGAGCCCATGATCTCACCAGACAGAATGCTAAGATGGCGCAGGATCAACAACAGAAGATGTCGGAGAATCTAGCAACTGCTGTGGTGAGTTCATTTCTTATCATTCAGGGTGTTTTTGAAGATTGTTTTGTAAATATAAAGTATATAACATTTTAAGTAAGATTTGAAAATTTACAAGGTTATCATGCCGGGAATTCAATTTTTTTCACTGTAAATCACTGATTTCTCTTATATCCTTTTATAATCAACTTTAGTTTACTAAATTGGTCGGTAAAACCTACCTTTGGCAAAACCAGGTCTTGTTAATTTTTAGACGATTTTACTGGTGCACTTGGAATTTAATTATGCTAAAATAAGATCATTTATTGGATCTAGTAAATGTTTCAAATATTTAAGGTAAATGTAAGTAAAATGTAATTACCCAAGAAATGATGTTATAGTTTGTTTTGATTTGACTACCTGTACTTAATTCTCACAAAATTGAATCTAGACTTAAACTCATCTTGTGATTTATATACAACCCGACAAAATGACCTATATACTTGCCACTTACAAGTAGTAACAGAATAAACAAAGTTCATTGTATTGAAACTGTTATTTATGTGTTAACCAGGAAAATTTGTCATCAATGGGAAGCCTCTCTTCTGATGCAACACAAGAAGCACTCAATGAACAGAGCGATATGGAGAAAGCCATCGCAGACAAGATTGAAAGAAGGCGCAGGAACCTGACAGATGCCATGAAGAAACGAATGGCAGAAAGGAAGAAGAAGAAAGTGAGAAAACTGAAGCAGCAACATGAGGCTGAGCTGGAACAGGTGGGTAGAACGGTTGCAGGTTTTTGACGTCAAGCATGTAATTCTCCTCCACATTGCCAAAGGATTGCGTTATCTTTTCCCAGTTTATTTGACTGATAGCATTAATGTTTATATTCCCTTGAGGAATTGTCAATGTTCCAACTTTGTTATTATAAATGCCCTTGTTATTCCATGTAGAAGAAAATTGATTCATAACAGATAATTTAAATGAAATATTGGTAGGCTCAAACTTTTGTATTCAATTCAATTAGGTCATCGTAGGATTCGTTTTTTGCTCTGTTCAATACTTGCTCTGTTAATTCAGCAACCAATGATCAAACTCATATAAAAACATGCATTCCTGGTAGCATATTAAATGTGCTAAACACCAGGATAATGTCCGTTTTGTTTTTATCCAATTGCGTATCAGAATGACATATTTTAACGCAGTATCAAACAAATACATAAAAGTATTCCATATCTCCTCTTGATTAACTTATTTTGGATTAGGCCAAATAAAATTAATAGTTTGTCTCAAAGCTCCTGCGCGCGTTAGTTTTATCATGCGCGTTAGTTTCCCTAAAATTCCGAAAAATGATTTTTTTTTAAACCTTTTTTAATTTTTTTTCACCGAAACTGTGAAAAAACAAATGACAACAATGGTTAATTTAATTTATTTGGTTCTTTATTCTGTTTTTGAGTTCTAAAAAAAACATAATGTAAATATATGAGGGTGTACATATGGAACTCTTGTAGAATAGCACTCAGGAATTCAGTCACACACGAAAATAAAAATCTAAAAAAAAAAAAAAAATTAACAAAAAAAACGCATTTCGCATTAGTTTTCAAGAGTAGGAGAGCTTTGAGACAAACTATTAATTTTATTTAGCCTTATTTAAACTTATAGGTTAATAATTTTCTTTTGTTTTATCTCCTTAAATTAGCTTGGAACCGATGTAGATGATGCTGTCCTTAGAGAAATTGAAGCCCGTCACAAGAAAGAGCTAGAAGCCCTTGATGCAAGACTTGCTGTGGAGGAAGCTGAACATCTCAAGGAGATTGAGAGACAGATTGATGAAGAACATACCAAGGAAATGCAGAGAATACACAGACAGGTCATGGACAATGTAAGTATAGGGAACCCCCCCTCCCATATGGTATGGCTAGAAGCCCTTGATGCAAGACTTGCTGTGGAGGAAGCTGAACATCTCAAGGAGATTGAGAGACAGA
>JXSR01S027024.1:484-14674 GCA_000969725.1 Ophiothrix spiculata | reverse complement strand
AAGAGAAAAAGTCATGATTTAAACTTTTCTAAAGTATATAGTAGTGATTCCAATGGGAGCACTTCAGAACTCCACCCGCAGTCAACCACCCGGAATCTTTTGATTCTGGCCACTAGCTATTATTTATTGTTCTGAACAATACCAACCCCCCAACCCCCCATTGATGCCGATTCCAGGCCATCAGTCGCTGGTTGAGTTTTGAAGCAGGCCCTAAAAATGTGTATGCTGTCAGCTGAACCACCTCCAAAAATGTAGTACTTATACTTTTGGTATAGAGAGAGAAAGAGTTTTGGCTATTAAAAATAAAATGTTGTATTCAGGTGTATTTTCAAGAGAAATGGGTCAGCACATTAAAGGAACCTAAGCTCTAGGACCCATATTTAGCTGGAAGTAGACAATAGTTAATTAAGATCAGTGTGCATATACTCGATCCTAGTCCCGAGTGTCAGTGACATTCTTATTGCAATGAACAACATTATGCAATTGAGGACCCTAGAACTAAAAGGGGGTTAAGTCACAAAATCTTGAAAATTGAGTTGTGTCAATTTCCTGAGCATTCTCATTTCTACATTCTGTACAAGTTTTGTAGTAATTTGATGATAAGAGAGATGTGTAAGAGTCACTGCGAGATACAGCAATACCATTCAAGACAACACAAATGATATGATGTTTGTGCCATTTTCTCAGTTTGTACTCAATGTGACTTAACCCCCTTCTGGTTCTAGGGTCCTCAATTTGCTCTGTAGGTTAATTTATGCTAAATTGTCATGACTTCTTTTGCAGGTTTATACCCAGTAGAGCAGGTACTAATTGGCACGTAGGATTCAACTCAATTAATGATAAACCTGAAGAAGTGCCATCACCTGGAAGGCGAGCAAAAGAAGCGGGCGAGTCAAGCAAAGGTAAAGGTAACAGAAGCACCCTGCATGGGGATCCAACTTATTAATTATAGATTAATAAATGCGTATTTCATGTCGCGAGTCAAATGAGACAAAATCAGTGCACATACGGTCAATTTTGGTGCGTCCAATTCCCAAGGCCTGTAGGGGCGAGTTTATGAGACTGTTGGGACAGCAATCAAAATTTATTGCAAGTGCATTGATTTTGTCTCATTTTATCGAGCAGAATGGAATGCAGATATGTTAATCTAATTCATACACAACAGAAAAATAATATTGTATCTTTTGTGAATAGAAATCAGCCCTTTATACATGTATGACCATCAAAGTCAAAATCTTCTCTAAACGAAATAAAGCATCATCCAACAAAACGATGAAACATTCCTACGCAGTAAACGCCCGCCACGCAAACCAGAATGCAACAAGCGCAGTGCATTGTGATTTTTGAATCAACTCCGCATACTTTTATTTTGTGTTCTGATTGGCTAGTGACAGGTGGAGTGTATGAATGTACATTTATACTTGTCATAAAAAAATCCTGGGATGTTTTTCCATCAGTATTGTGCAAAGGTCTGATCATTTTAAATATTTGAAATTGTCTTAAATTTGGTTTTTGTTCATTTAGTGAATATGTTGCTTTTGAACAATCGTCAAAATAGCCAAACTTGATCACCAATACACTTGATACTACATTGTATTTGGGTATCCCTAACGGATATTGCTGTGATTTATACGGACCATGATCAATATCACAGCCCTGTATTGTACATTCACGGTTACCATTTAAAAACTCAAAAAAGGTGAAGTTGGTTTGAGTCTGTCATGCATTCTATTTCAGCAATTGTGTGCACAATTGTTTACAAGTGAGGTGTTTTGTGCAGTAACAAAATTGTAAGATGATCACAATCACAGTTCTGCAACCCTTGATGTTGCTGCCAGATTTCAGGGGAAAAAGATGGAATGAAGACTCAAGGCCTTGGTGGTCAACAAAGATCAGGCGGTATAGTGCACTATAAATCACCTGAATTTTGTGTTTGTATTATGCAGATATGCTAGCATACCATTGTTTGCTGAAGAATGAACTGTTGGGGGCAGATATAGACAAGATCAAGGATCCACAATGCGAGGACCGACGCATGGTGAGCCCGCAGAAAGCAAAGCGTAACTTATTCCAGTACCAAGTGCAGGCAAAGAGACCGTCCAAAGTCCAGACAGAAGATTCACCGCCATACTCACTTTCTCCTGTAGGAAACAAAAGGTCAGTTTTAAGCCTTGTTAGTATGATACTCATCATCAGTGTTTCCGCTAAGTTTTTTGAGCTTGCGCCAATTTTAGCAAGTTTGACAAAGTTTAAAGAGGTGCTTACGCCAAATCATGAGCTGTGGCTGAAAATTGGCTCAATAAGGCTAGAAAAATATCTTACTCGCATATTTTCAGAAACATCTTTGCGTCAATTTTCACCGCTCCTGCGCCAATGGCGCGCCATACGGCCTTAGTGGAAATAGTTCTTGCTAGCTCAGTCGGTTAGTTCTCGGACTGTTAAACTTAAGATATTGATCATTCCGTGTTCGAGTCCAGCTGGAGCTGGGTGTGCGAAAACTGTATATTCTATGAGGGTGTGAATTGTTTAAGCTAGGGTTGGGCCAATATGTAGGCCGCAGTATGCCTTTTGGCCCCAGGGAGTCCAGGTAGTGATTTAACCCGATGATTAGAACTGCTCTGTAAAGTGTGCTGAGGCCGTGTGGAATTAAAAGTCAGGGGGACCGCGTAGTGCACTATAAATCACCTGCAATTTAATTTATTTATTATTATTTACAACTTGATTATTTATCATATCAACATTTTACCTTCCAAAACCACCAGAAATCCACATGTTCATTACACATGTACACAATCTTAACATCTTAACATATATTCACCTTAGCTTGATAGGTACATTCCCGGGTACATTATTGTATTTTGATAACTCTTAGCTCTTTCCCCCGATTCCTAATAATTCTTTAATTTATCATGGTAACCGTATGGATTATTTTCAGTCAAAAACTGTTGCGCTCTCCAAGGAAGCCGATGCGTAAGATCTCCAAGATTCCGTTCAAAGTGCTGGATGCACCAGAACTCCAGGATGATTTCTACCTCAATCTAGTAGACTGGTCTTCAACTAACATCCTCAGTGTAGGCCTGGGCACATGTGTGTATCTATGGAGTGCATGCACTAGTCAGGTAAAGAATCTTATTTCAATCATAAGCAGTAGGCCAAACAGAAATTTATTGAACATTGTAAGGAGTGGCTTCAAAACTCAACCGGCGGTTGCCTGGCGGTTCTGGGTTGTTGGCTATTGCTTATTCCGCCCAGAACCGGCAGACAATCGCCGGTAGAGTTTTGAAGCCACCCCGAAACAATCATCAAAGAGTGCAGGACCAAATTGCTTGTAATGTATGCAACTACCACCCTGAGGCTGTATTGTATACATTGTGAAAAAAAAAATTGGTTTGCATACAGTTCAAAACATGAAGTGTGTTCAAATCTATCTGAACTGTTCTGGATCACACCAAATCTCTTACGAGATACAAATACGTCCAAATAAATCATGGACTGAGGTTTAGTAATTTTTTGCAGGTTAACAAATGAGTGGTGCTCTGGCAAAATGAGCGGAAAGTCACGATTTTCAAAATTGGGTTTGTGTCAAATTTTAATTCTCTATAGTCTCAGCTTTCGAATGATATATAATGTGTCATAGTTTCTTTCTACAGTTTTCATTTAGAGGTCGAAATGCAGGACAGTTCACTCAAAATCTGGCAGTAAAAAATTGTCGCAAATCAATTTTAAAGTTACTGATTATTATAGTGTATGATTATAGCAAAACGCGATCAATTACCCGTGAATAATTTCACTTCCCGGCATAATTGACCTTCAAAATGCGAGATATAGTTTTACGTTTATGTATTAATGCGTTTTATGTCAAAAAACGAAATTTGATATTTCCACCATATTTTTACTTTAGCAGTCATTTATTCAAAATCTTCAATCGCGACTTTCTGCTCATTTTGCCAGAGCACCACTCAAATCGTAAAAAAAAAAAACATTTCTGGGAACTTTTATTGTGCTGATGAGAATTTTTTTTGTGAGATTTATGAAAAAACGCTTGTTAACAGTAATTTGACATTCTCCCCAAAATTTGTCTCATTTATTTGTATTTCATCAATCAATATTGCCAGAAAAAATCACCTGTCGTCAGAAATTCTCATGACTTTTATTATATTTATTTGACTTTATATTATTATCATATTATTTTTAAATTAACAACTTTTTTTCTGGGAAAGGCGCGGGCGTGTTACTGCGGATTTCGAAGCCCTAGGTGACATGTTCCTGATGGCAGCATATTAAAAGGCAAGTCGCGCATTGACAGTAAAATCAAAATTAATAATTATTTTCTCATTGTGTTTTCTCCCATTACAGGTAACACGACTTTGTGATCTCTCAGTAGATGGCGATACTGTGACATCAGTGTCATGGAACGAGAGGGTAAGAAGGCTCTCATTGTAATTATAGGCCAAACAATAATGTATTGGACAGTGTAAACAAAAATCCAGAGTACAGGAGCCCCTTGTTTGCAAATGCACCCCTACCCTGAAATCTTGTTGGCACCCATTACTCAAAATAATGTACGCCCATCCATTATGAGACGATAGATGACAGGCAAAACAATAAATCACCATCTTTTATTCTCATTCTTAATCACAAATTTGAGTCATTTATAAACCAAAAACGATGTAAATTATTGCCAAAAACTATAAACATTATCATTGGAAAAACGTACACCCCTATTCAAACATGAAATGTTCCAAACCCAGTAAAGCTGTTCGCGCCGGATGTGTGCGTATACTTGAATCGCCGTGATTTTGAACGCGCGGCTCCACTGCGTTTCACGCTGAACGCACTGTCATCTATTGTCTCATAATGGATGCCCGAAATTCCTTTAAAATTATTAGGAAGTAAAATCGCACCCAGTGACTAAGAATGAGGAAATGGTGATCAATCTTTTCCTTGGTAGCCTCCAGGGTTCACAGCCGTACAGCAATACTGTCACGTATGTTGTGTTGAAAAGGCTAGCTTACTTTTATTTAAACCAAACAAATGAATTGGTTACGACAACACAAACATTGCCGATATCAATGAACTAAACAAAGCCATAAAGGAATTCTATTTCAATGTTATTAATGTTCAAGCTAGTCAAATGGTACACATCTTAAATGGATATGCTGTTGTGAAAAAATGTTGATGCCTTTGTCAAACATTTACAGATTATTTATGTCCTTGAGGAGGAAGATGTCAATCATGTCATAATATTTCTCAATTGTCTTTTTTATTTATAGGGTAACTTGGTAGCAGTTGGAACACATAAGGGTTTAGTACAAGTTTGGGATTCGTCAAATCAGAAGAAAATTACCACATTAGAAGGACATTCAGCAAGAGTTGGTAAGTAATCTTTCTGGGTTATATTTTAAAGAACCACAGTTGTTTGCCACCATTGAATCACTGCAATATTGTCCCAACTTAACACTCAATTTAAGTTCTGAATTCAAACATTTTTAATGTATCTATCTTTTTATGTACCATAGTCTTATAGTTAACCATGGCGGATCGAGTTTGAGGACCCGGGAGTGCGAACAGTCTCCCCTGGAGTGTGGAGGGTCTCTGATTGGTAAAAGTAGTTGGTTTTGTATGGTTTTGTACTTGACCTCTGGGGTGCGTCTGTCTTAGTTTCCCCTGGATACGACAGTGTTAACATACATTTTCATCTGTCAAATAATGGGATGATTAATTCATTTGGATGTCCAAAAGATAATCAAAAGTGTTTTTGTTTGTTTTGTATGCACCAATAAATGGAAATTTAAATATCAGCATTACTGTGGTACATACCCGGGGGTACACATGATCTTTGACTGATCATTGTTGTTTCTTACATTATTTAGGTGCACTGGCATGGAATGCAGATGTCTTATCATCCGGCAGCCGAGATCGCATGATCCTACAGCGGGATATACGTACGCCTAGCTCCACACCCGAAAGACGGTTAGGGGGACATAGACAAGAGGTGTGTGGACTGAAATGGTCACCGGATCACCAACACCTCGCATCAGGTGGTAACGATAACAAGGTGAGTGTTACAGCGGGATATATGTACGCCTAGCTCAACACCCGAAAGACGGTTAGGAGGACATAGACAAGAGGTGTGTGGACTGAAATGGTCACCGGATCACCAACACCTCGCATCAGGTGGTTACGATAACAAGGTGAGTGTTTCCCCAAAACAGGGGTGGATTTCACGATTGTAAAACCCCTTCGTAAGCGAACAACACATCGTAAGTTAAAGGAATTTGACTTGGGAAAAATTCAAATCCTTTGTAAGGTTAAAAAACATCAAGGGGTAATCGCAAGTTGATGATGGGTTCGGTCTAACGATTCATTAATGATGCACCTTACATTCAAGGCAGTGTCAAACCAGAACATTTATAAAGCTTGACCCTCAAAAGTGTATCTTATACACAATGCGTCTTCTAAAGAAATGTTATATGTTCTCTTTAAAAGCATATGAACAACAAACTCAAGCACATGACCGAGGGACTCATGTCAAACTACCCAAAAAGAAAAAAGCTTTATTTATGAAATTGCCAACACTGACATGGAGTAGTGCTCTTATCAATGGCCAGCAAAGTATTCTACCAAATTCTGCCTTTCTTGAACGATACCAAACTGAGACCAGAACAAGATGGTTTTAGTGAAACCCGCATTTACCCCTACAGAAGATTCGGAGTGATTAAATTTGATTGAAAGTCTCCAGTGAGCTTGTTAATTTCACACGCCGATGCCTCTGTATAACTTGACGCTTTATGTATTTGACACATTACATCAAAAGGTACAGGTTGTCGGTCGTGCAAATTTGAAGGAACAGGCATTAAAGTTGCAAATTATAAAGAAAATAATAAGAACATTATTCATCATAACTTCAAAACCCAAATTTCAATTTTCACAAGCAAGGTATCATTTTAAAGCTTTTATAATTTCCTTTCAAAGGACATGAAAATCTGAATTTTGTTAAAGAAAGACAACTTGGTACCTTTTGATGTAACGGTGACATATTTACTTCTTTGAAGAGAATAACCTTATCGGTGAGTCAGAATTTATTTCCATAAGGCCCCCCCCCAAAAAAAGTTGAACATTGTAAGGAGTGGCTTCAAAACTCAACCGGCGGTTGCCTGCCGGTTCTAGGCAGAATAAACTGAAGTACCATAGCGCTTGACATTATTACGCGGATTAGGAAATCGTCATTTCACCTCAACTAGATCGCAAACTTAAGAAGCAGACCTATCGGAATTTTTAGATTGTAATATTCCCCTAACAGCTCCCCAATGCGCTTGGGTGGATGAAGCAATCGAGATTAAATGTCCTGCCCAAGGACATTACCCGTTGGCCGAAGCGGGGCTCGAACTCGCGACCTCACGATTCGGAGTCCTGCTCTATTCCACTAGACCACACGAGCTTTAACAGGCTCGCTTGTTTTTATCAAAGACTTTATGTTGTATTTATTGTGTATTTTGTGAAGACCAACCCTCCTGCTTGTTGCTGATATGCTTGCGTGATCAGATACGATACTCGTGACAGTCATGGAGGAGAAAGTAATTTTAAAGATTCAGCTGCTTTGCAGAAATTTTAGAAGAAAATGGTTTCTGCATGAATTGTTGAACAATAAACCCCTTATCGAAGTAGTAGTTGACATTATAACCGGAAAAACCACCGCATTTTGCATTACTTTTCAAATCACTCATCAGCTTTGAGACATACCTTTTTTTTTTTTGGTTATTTTTAGCCTAACCACTCTCTAGAATAAAACATCTATAAAGAGACTGTGAATCCCAACACAGGATCAGTTTATGTTGACTAAATCTGCTATCATAATTCACAATCCATCTTCTTGTTTCTTACAGTTATTTGTATGGAACAACTCCAGCTTATCGCCGGTACAACAATACACAGACCACCTAGCTGCCGTCAAGGCCATCGCATGGTCGCCCCATCAACACGGTCTACTCGCTTCAGGAGGAGGCACGGCGGACAGGTGTATACGATTCTGGAACACGTTAACGGGACAGCCTCTCAATTACGTAGATACAGGGTCACAGGTGTGCAACCTGGCGTGGTCCAAACACGATAATGAACTTGTAAGTTGACAACTTTTTTTGTTATTAAACATCTCTGATTTTGCAAGTGATATTTGCTTGTAAAGCCTGATATGGTCCAAACCAGGGCTCTATTTCATAAAGCTTTTTAGGAATATTCTTAAGTATAATTTTGTAAAGTTACTTCAGAACAAGAAATTTTTGACCATTTTCAACTTAGAAGTGAGCAAATTTCCCAACTTAAGGCCAATATATTTGAATAGTTTAAACATTTCTGCTTTTGTCCTCTACAGATGAAGTTGTGGGTAATTGACCTTTGACCTAATATAGTTAAATTAAGATCAGACCTAAAGTTAAGAACATTTTGAAAAAAGATAGGAACTTTTCTGTTTCGTTTTTAATTTTTTTAACAACTTTGGAATAGGAATTCCATAAACTGGTAATAATTTAACATTTATCATCCAAAGTTGCTTTAGGAAATGGAACTAATTGTTTTCAAAGTCCAAAATATATGTGGATTTATACATTATTATTGTTCTGCAGACCAACTTACGAATATTCTTAAATCTTTATGAAATAGAGCCCAGGTCACATGGCATCTGAGTGAACATTTATAAAGTGAACATTGTAGAATACTAGGTCCGTATGCACAACGAAGGTAGACCGGATCTAAAGTTCCACCTAGTCCAAGGGTTTAGCCAGAATGGCGTCCAGCCGTCATTTGGACGGCCGATCACGAAAATGGACGCCCTGTAAAATGCATAGGCCATTCAATAAGGCGTCCAAAAATACGTTTTACCGTATGAAATTCGATGTTGATTGATAGAATTTATCTTCAATAATCATCATCATCACAAAATCTGATCAATTTATTGTACTTTGTGAACTTAAAATGGGCTTTATATCGCGTTTTTTCTTTGTTCGTTCCCCAGTGAGTCGCCATGTTGTTTACAAACTAGCGCGAACGTAATCCTCGACTTCTTTGTCAAGTATGAATATTAATCATGCTGACGTCACAATGTTTTGATTGAAGCCGGCCTGTTCGCCCGGCCGCGAATTTGGACACCCTACTTTCAAATCCTGGCTAAACCCTTGACCTACTCTAAGAGAAATTTTGACTCACCAGAAAATATCTTTTCTTCCACATTTACATGATTTAGTTTGTTTTATTATTGAATTTTGCATTCAAATCTTAGAAATAGTCTTATTAAAAAATGTGAGAACGGTTCTTACCTGATGAAAATAGATAGTTTATAATTCAATTTTGATCCAAGGCATTGCTTTATTTCAGATCTTACTGATCATCCAGCTCTGTCCTCCGCATTGTTGTCTTTTATTGTGTTGATGCTATGTGCGTTTTATGATTTGTTGCTTATTTGATGTAGAAACAATAAATTTGTTTTGATTTGATCCATGATACAATATACATTACTCTGTAGATAATTAAAATATTTTGCTCTTCACTTTCAGGTCAGTACGCACGGCTATTCACAGAACCAAATCTTAGTATGGAAGTATCCCTCTCTTGTTCAAGTAGCCAAACTCACAGGACACTCGTATAGAGTCCTCTACTTGGTAAGATATCACCTTATAATGATGAATTGAGGACCCTAGAACAGAAGGGGGTTAAGTCACATTGAGTACAAACTGAGAAAATAGCACAAACATCATATCTTTTGTGTTGTCTTGAATGGTATTGCTGTATCTCGCAGTGACTCTTACGCATGCTCTGATCAGCAAATTACTACAAAACTTGTACAGAATGTAGAAATGAGAATTCTGTAGCAGGAAATTGACACAACTCAATTTTCAAGATTTTGTGACATAACCCCCTTTTAGTTCTAGGGTCCTCAATTGTAAATATAATCCTCCTTTTTCAAGTTGTCAATTTTTGAGCTCTCATTGTATAAAAATCTTCATGTGAAGAAGCTTCTCTCCTTTGTACAAGTTGCACAACATACAGATCAAAAGTTCTGTACTTGATATCACAGATTTTTATGGAATTATTCTTCCTTTTGCAAATTGCCAAACTTGCAGGTCCATTATAGAGTTCTGTGGCTATTGGCCAAACAAGAATTAATTTGACAGTGTTAACAAAATGTTTGTTTGACCTATAGTGTCAAGAGTTTGTATGGAATCAAATTATAAAACTCAACTCGGGTATAAAGTTCCACCCATACCCTGTGCAAGTTTATAAGTTCTCAGCTCTCACATACAGAGCTATTAAAAACAAAATTAAGATCAAGGTGTAAATTTAAATCGTATACTGCAATTTCATTTAGAGACCGGCTATAAAATCTACCTCTTGCTAGTGAGTAGTAAGAGTCAACTAGCTGGTTGCTGGTCTCTTATAACAAACACCCTCCTCTTTTCAACTGGGTCTGATTAATTGTACTCCTTTTAGTCAGGTTGGGCTGAAGCGATTTAATGTTCACTAGCAGGACTATGATCAACACCATCCGAAATGGGCTGAAAATAATGAAAGTATCTAAATTTTAGGTTATAAAAAAAACAAAAATCATAATTTAAGGTTATATAAAAACCTAAAATTCCATTCTCATTTGTTATCTTTTTTAGGCTGTCTCCCCAGATGGTGAAGCCATAGTGACAGGCGCTGGTGATGAGACACTCAGATTCTGGAATGTCTTTAGTAAATCTAGGTCTTCAAAGGTAAGTATCATTTATTATTATACCCTCCATCCCTCCACCATAACCCGGGTCTTTCACAAGTATGATTAATTTATCAATTTGTCTCTGTTTAGTTTGTAAGAACGTGGCGGTACCCTAGTCACTGACAAATTCTTGCCTGATACAATAGAAGGATTTTGAATTGATTTTAACATGTAGAGCTAAAAGAATATCAGGACCAAGTGTACTTTAGGTCCCATCCAGAATTTTAGGGTTAGTTTTAGGGTTTGGGTTTAGGGTTAGGGTTAGGGTATAGTTTTTGATGGGACCTAAAGTATACTTTTTCCACCCAAATGTAACTCCTCATCTTCTCATTCAGGCATTCTTTAAAAACGTTAAACATGTTTGACTTGAAACTCTGTCCTTTTTGGTAACCACTCTCTCTTAGAAAAGTTCAAAATAAATACCACCGTTTGTAAGTAGTGATATTATTTGTTTAAAATTTGATACTTTTCATCAGGAGCTACCTCTACCCAAGACAAATGACTCCATCTTTAAACCATGACCTCTAAAAAGATGATGCCCAGTTATTATTGTCTAAATCAACTACTGTAAACACCAATGTTTTCGCGCAAGTCTAATTTTGAGCTAGTCTGAATCATTTTGCACCTTTTTATTTCCGTACTTGTGATTTTTTTAATGTGCGGCGATATATAAATACCATTTTTCGCTCTACATTTATTTTCACGCTCTCGAAAATTCATGTAGCGTGAAATAAACCACTTATACAGTATTTCCATATATGTATTTAATCATGTAACAATTACTGTTCTCTGTTTTGTACAGGAATCCAAGTCTGTGCTGAATCTATTCAACCACATCAGGTGAAGAATCAGTCCGACAGTCGTCAAAAGCTCTCTCTCTATGAGAGAAAACAGTAATCATGTGATCCTAGTCAATGGCGTATCAAAAGTAGATATATTTTTATGTTGGCATAGAATAAACTCATCATTTTAGTCTTATGAAAGAAAGTCTTGGAAGACTAGTTATTTTTATGTTCATCGTAAGAAGAGAGTTGATGGTATTTTTGTGAATTGGTCTAATGATCACAAGAGAGGATGTGAGTGTATTTTTATGTTGGTATTGAAGAAATGATGTATTGATCATGATATATGGACGAGATGCTGGTGTCACCCTTACTAGTAGTATACATTGAAAGTAGTTTCTGTGCAAAGCTATGGGGATAGGTTTTTGTTTTCTATTAATTTCAAGATTAGGGGCCGCTTCAAAACTCAACCGGCTGTTGTCTGTCAGTTTGGGGTGGTTGGTTATCGTTTGTTCTGGTTGAACCGGCCAGAACTGCTCAGAACCGGCAGGCATCCACCGTTTGAGTTTTGAAGCAGCCCATTATCAGATTAAGGAAAATGAGTTGCATATTGGCTCTTTTTAATTTTGAGTACAACCTGCTTGTCCAAAAATAACTAGTCATTTATTTATTATTTGGTTCCAGAGATAATGCGAAACCTGTAACTTTAAAATATGAAAAGCATAAGAATCTTCTACCTCTAGAGTATTTCCTTGTAACTTGGAATTAAGTTCAATTTGATTGTGTCACATATTTGGTCAGAACTATGAAATGCGGGTACAGAATTCGAAGCATCTTTAACTTTAAAAATTCAATTTTAGTTTGAAGGAAATTCAATTATTACAGAAAAGAGGTTTGTTGATTGAATTTGGAATGTAAACTTGTTTTCTTCACTAACTCTTTTCATTTTATTTTTTAATTACAACAGCAGAAATGATGTGTGCTTCAGTATTTTAGTGTGATTTTGTGGGCATTGAGGGTATAAGGAGGTACTTAATTCACACAACAATGGTTATTAGAATGTGCCACAAATATGGGTAGCAAAACTAGGCTATCTGGTAACTTGCCATTTTATGTATGATGTAAAATTTGGTACATTGATGGTTCTTGGTTTACTTGAAAATTGTTATTTTTATGGGTGGCACTTCCCAAATCAAACAGGGAATAGCAAGGAACCAAATTTGACTTCACTTTGGCCTTGATGATGTACGCATACAATAAGCATTGAAGAATTGCTGAAAAATTGTGTGCGTTTTGCGTAAATTTAAACCTGAAACAGTGCAATATTTACTAAAGTGAAAAAACTCATCGTGAGTTGTGGGTATGGGGTCATGATAATGGGTCGGTGGGCTGGGGAAGGTCAACTAAGACAGAGAATTTTTTAAGTTGTGTATATTTAGTTTTGGTCAAGTGTTCAGAGAAAGAAAATGGATGGTTTATGATAAGAGAAGATATTGTGTGTATCCCATCATGCATTACTTCCTATGAGAAATTTTGTACAGGAAGTCATGTGAGTAGTTAGTGGTGAAACATGCTCAAAATGCAAGATTACAACAATTAACTTTATTTATGGGCATTTCATCACTAACTACTCTCGTGATTTCCTATACATTACAAACAATACCATAGGAAGCAATGCATGATGGGATACACACAATCTCTTCTCTTGTTTATGATGATTAGATACAGTTGAGCAACAAGAGAAAGTATGTTTTATGAGACGTTTTCTATATTGTATGTAGGGTTCCTTAGGTGAGATAGATTACCATGGAACTAGTTTCAGTTTTACACATTATTTTTATTATTTTAGAAAATTTATCATGTTATTAGAAAAACAAAATATCTTAGAAACAAATCTAGCTAAAGTTTTCTTCAAACATATTTGTTTCTTGGAGTATATCCTATTTTGATTTAGAATAGAGATGTACCGGTCTTGCTGCCATTTTTATTCTGGTGTAGCAGGAATAGTAGTCTCCCGTTCTTATTGTCCGGGTCCTACAGTAATGTATAATAGGCTAACAACTCTCATGCAACATTAGTTTCGCGCTTTACTCTGTTATGGTCTATGGAAGGCGGACTACCATTTCAGGGGGGACTAAGATTCCTTTCACACCTGCATTGGGATCGAAGTGGGTTTTTCATTTTCTTGTAATAATGCACGTATATTGAAAACATGCTCACACACTTTGCGTTCAAGTCGGTGCCATTTCGCTCTAAGTATAATATGTGCGGATTACCTTTATGCGCAACCAGAACTTGGAGCCCGGAGTTAACTTTGGCGGGAATTGAGTGTACCTGAATACCCCCAATTTGAGCGCCATGGCTGACGACGCCATGTAATATACTGCCCCACCAAGGCAAAAGGAAGTATTGACCATTTTCATGTTTAAGAGTTATGGTCCTAAAACATATTTTGTGGAATATATTCAATAATCACCATTAATATTACACTTATTAGTATTATAATGAGGTTGATTCACTACTTATACTGACATAACAACAATCGAGCATAAACAATGTGAATAATTAGCTTTAAATAATCAATAATTGATCAATTTTGTGGTCAATACTTCCTTTTGCCGTGGTTATTTTGTCCAATCTTTGACAAAATTACCATGT
>JXSR01S027022.1:10973-30759 GCA_000969725.1 Ophiothrix spiculata | reverse complement strand
TATACATTTTTAGAAAGGGAATTTTACAAGAAATCTATTTATAGTATCAGATTCTGGATTTAAGAACTCGCTTTTTCGTACTCACCAAAAACGAGTTATTTTACCAAAATTTTTTGAACATGCCTAGGAAAAATATTATTTGGCCAAAATGTTCACAAATAGGTGTAAGTCATCTATATCGATGGTTCTAGGGAATGTTTTCTCAATTTTTTGTTTAATCCCCTAGTTTTGAAAATTTTGGACCGAATAGGCCAAAAATTCATTTTTTGCAAAAAAAATCATGATTTTTGGGCATTTTTTGGCCCTTTTTGGCCAATTTTGTAAAAACTAAGAAGTTAATCAAAAATTTGAGAAAACGTTCCCTAGAACTATCGATTAAGATGATTTTTACCTATTTTGGAAGATTGTTACCAAATAATACTTTTTCTAGGCTTGTTCAAAAATTTTTGGCATAATAACTCGTTTTTGGTGAGTTTCTAAAAAGTGAGCTCTTAAAATTTGAATTTGATGCTAGAAATGCATTCCTTGTAAAATTTCCTTTCTAAAAATGTATACATTTATGTAGTTTACTTCATTAGTTTTCAAGTTATGATAAAAACAATTTTTAGGGATTGTGAGGCTCCGACCTCCCTTAACTTGTAAATTGGTATTAATTTTGACACTTTTGCCAATTTCTAAGGATGTCATTTACTTTGGAAAAGGGCCGACTTTTCCCATTTTTTTAACTTTCGGAATTTGGTACTATTATCCACAACCGTTGGTCTTATGTAGTATAATGGGGCTTGCATGCTATGATTGATTGTTTGTGGAAATCACAATCAAAAGATTCAATCATGATTACTCGAACAATTCCTTTTTAAAGGAATTTTTATTACGGAATGATTTGACTAAAAATGGCTCCAGATTCCTGGTGTTAATTCATCAGGAATATCTAAATATACTTATCCCTTTGTAATTCAACGCATATATGTTCCCCTGATCGTGACTTCAATAAAGGCATTAGCCACAATCACCGAAGTGAAGTTTCCTCAACACATACTGATTTCAATACATTTTTAAACAGTTTTTCCAACTAATGTCTAAATCATTCTTGTTGAACATGAACATTTATAGTAAAACAGACAATTATTTGTGCTTTTAATTTTTCATTCTCCAGAGAAATCAACAAGTGTATGTTTGGAATCTCAAACTTTAGGAAAATAGAAACACTGCTGACAGAACCCCAAGAATGATAATATGATAATGTGAAAATTGTCTTCAATTCGCTGACAAAGTGTGATATCAAAATCAATAGTTGCCAAGTGACTGGTTCACGCTTATTGCAATTTGAACCACGATCAAGATGATCACAACACATACTCAATGGGTAGCCAACTGAGCGTGAACAAAGCATGAACCAGTTACCAGGATATGACGTTTTCACTTTGTCAGCGGATAGAGAAAGCAAATATGATTAGGCATAAAAAAAAAACAAGTTTGTTTCCTGTCGGTGGTCAAAAAACCTAAATGCGAAATGCGGTTTTTTATTTTATTTTGTTTTCTTTTTTTTCTATTGTTCAAGAGGTGCTAAGGCAAATTTTGATTGAAAATTCGCATGGTTGATGATTTTTTCAGTAAGAAACCTGTCCGGTTTCAAGTTTTTGTTGAAAAGAAAACACTTCTTTGGTAAAATTTTTGCAATTTTTCCCCGTTCTTTTTATCAAATTGGCTTTTTTGATTTTCGTTTTCTAAAATATCAAATAAAAAAGTGAAATGCGCAAATAATGACGCCAAAACGAAATGCGCGCGGCGCACGGGAAACAAACTTGTTTTTTTTTATGCCTTATGTTTGTTTGTTTTGATTCAATAGAGGTCTTTCTCAGTTTTCATACCCAAGTGGATCATGGCTAATACCTTTAATGTCGACATTCCTGGCTTCATTTTTCATTCTGAAATCATCCAAATTATTCCAATCATCAACATTCAAACCAGGAATTTTATTTCTATCCTAAGTATCCTTTTGTAGTCAGTGATTGATTACACATCAGTACAGTTTGGTGCGTACAACATGTGTTTTTTGCAATATTTCTCATAGCCACTTGCTCTGTGGACGGACGATGCACTTAGCGCATATGGACACCCTACGTGTAGCATGCGTGCAAGTACGTTTTCTGTTATATATTAACGTGGTAGTCGCAAGGAGTTGTAAGTACTATGTAAGGTCTTACAACGTGCGCAACTTAAAGATGCACGCAACCACTCACGGTCAGGTGTGTACAATATACTTATATCATGCAATCAACGTGTGTGCTACATCTGCCCCACATTTTTAGAAAAAAGTTTAGAAAAAATGTCGCGATCGTGGCCTCTTAAAAAAACGTACCAACAAAAAAATGTGCCATTGGTTGTAACCACCGCTTATGTTGGAGGTTCTTGGTGAACAGTCACACGTGTACGTAAAGGCGACACACCACAAATTAGCTTCCCATTGACTTACTGTACAAAACGGCTTTCTAAAAACACTCAAAAACTCAAAGAATAAAGCAACTGGTTTCTGCAACAGTGACTTTTCTTAGTTATTTATGAACTCTTTTAAACCCAAAATGATGACAAAAGTACACCATGAAGGCAAATTTTTTGAGATATGGGATGTTGAAAGTATTGACATCCAATATCACAGACAGCTAAATATAAACCTAAATTTATAATTGTAACAAATACTGTCCAAACATATAGCCCTTCCAGATGTTTGAGAGTTTGACTTTAGAAGGGCAGTACATTTTCTTACTTTAGAAATACCAAATTGTGCACACCAGTTAATTTAGTGTTCTGGGCCCAAATTCATGAAACCCTGCTAACTCTAGTCCTGTCCAATTTTGACAGGTATACAATAAGTTAGTTGCCAACTAGAGTTAGCAGGGTTTCACGAATTTGGGCCCAGGTCCCTAATGCTTCCTTTGGGATTCGATTGGAAGAAAGAACACAAAATTACAACTTTCGCAATAAAACTAGTTTTCCTATCAAATTTATTCATCAGTCAATACATAGAAAAAAGTAAGATGTAATGATTGCTACGTAATAAAAGTTGATAGAATTATAAACAAAATTGTTATAATTATGATCTATGATTAAAAAGATAGTGGCTTCATCTACAGGTCCCAAAGATGCAAACTTATGATAACGGTAGACTCATTTTGCCTACCATACTTCTGCAGGGACGGGTGACTGGCTTACTACTAGATCCAATCAAGTAATGATTATTTAACTTTTTCACTCTGGCAAGCGGCTCACAAAAAAAAAAAAAAAAAACAAGTTGGTCGAAAATTTGCCAGCAAGCAGTTGAAACAAAGAGCTATCTAGCGCCATCATATTTATTAGCAAAGAGAACAACCCTGGTGCACTACAATTATCGTATGCTATCATAAAGTTAGGTCTCTGTGAGCCGCTCAGAGCGGCTTTCCGGCGAAATAGGATGGATGGTGAAAACTTTATTCCGGAGTGAAAGAGTTGAGGCTGGTTCGCACTCTGACCAATTACCAGTACAGTGAAAAGTGATGAACAAATTCATAAATCTGATCTAGTATTGATTACTTACGACTGGCTCACACTATGATGAATTACCAGATAAAGCAACGATAAAAAGACCTGTTAACTTCAGCAGTCTACATTAGCTAGAGAATTTATTCAGTGTCAAATAACTATTGTTGTTTCAAATAATTCTCGGACACGAAAATTTGAGCCTTGCGTAACACAATTGCGTGTGCATTTTACGTGAGTACCCAATGCTTTCCAGGCATGCGGGATGTCGCGGCACTGTGGATTACTGATTGGAAACGGTGTTGCATACTTCCCAGTGTCCCGTTCTTGTCACATCTTGTGGATACGAGGTGGCTGGGTTCAGAAATCATGCTCATGTCCGAAATTTATTTGAAACAAAAATAACAGATATTGACTGACGGGAAATTCAAAATTGCAATTAACGTCATCTATTCATCATATAGCAAGCCTGCCTTTACATGTCCTGTCTGCTGTGGCAATAAACAGTCTACTTGATGTTACCATGGTGGCACATTTTGGGGCCAATAAATGAAACCACTAACAATAAAAAAAGAAAAACACACACAAAAACAATACCTGCCGAGATAACTAAAAAGGGGTGACGTAATTTTTGTTTAAAAAAACAAAACAAAATCCGTGTGCAACAAGAAACAAATACAATATTTCAATGCGCATGCTGAATTTAAGGCTGGGGTAGACCTTCAAATGGCATAAACCGTTTTTGTACTCTAACTTTCAAACTAATTGCATAAACTTTCAGAAGCGAATTTTTACCCTGAACATGATGATGATATCAGTTTTTGCCCCAAAATTTCTGGAAAGCCTAACTAAAATTTGCCTTCATGAAATTTTGAACTTTTTTGCTTTTTGGAATTTAGAAACAAATGTCTAGGAACGGTTTTCTCAAATTTTTGATTTTCATCTTAGTTTTCCAAAAAATGACAAAAATAGGTCAAAAAATGC
Organism: Ophiothrix spiculata; assembly: GCA_000969725.1. Taxonomy (NCBI): domain Eukaryota; kingdom Metazoa; phylum Echinodermata; class Ophiuroidea; order Amphilepidida; family Ophiotrichidae; genus Ophiothrix; species Ophiothrix spiculata. Next base: position 26,259 of record JXSR01S027022.1, on the reverse strand, counting down.
AAAAAATCCCACCGCTGCCACCAAAATGACAATTTTTGGCCTATTTTTGGCATTTTTTCAAAAGATAAGATAAAAATCAAAAATTTTGAGAAAAACGTTCCTGGACATTTGTTTCTAAATTCCAAAAAGCAAAAAAGGCAAATTTTAGTTAGGCTTTCAAGAAATTTTGGGGCAAGAAATATGTTTTTTGGCATTTTTTGCCAAAATTGACATTTTTGGTCAAAAACTGATATCATCATCATGTTCAGGGTAAAAATCCACTTCTAAAAATGTATACTTTTATATGGTTTATGCAATTAGTTTGAGAGTTAGAGTACAAAAACAGTTCATGCTAGTTAAAGGTCTACCCCAGCCTTAAGGTACATTGAACTATATAGCTGGCAAGTTTTCCTGTGTCACGGAAAAATTCACGGAATATATGTCTTTCCCTTGACGAAAAGTATTGAAAAAATAATGAGAACATGTGGTAATAATACTAAAAAATAACATCTCTTTTCTAAAGATATCAAATTTAAAACAACTATAGTTTATCTCAGAGTACCTTTTCCCCCGTTCGCGGGTTTTTTCTTGACAACGCTTGTTGTTAAGCACTTCTGCGTACAGATGCACTTACTTACGCACGTATTTGCAATGCGTGATTTGTTGAATTTGATTTTTTACGCTCACGCTGTTGGCGCGCGCGTTAAGAGTGGCGTACACAGCACGATCTGAAAGGAAAAACAACTCTGAGAAAGAGTATAAACATAACGCAAGTAACTTCTTTTTATTGTCTGTTTTTACTAGGCTTGGGTTATCAGTGTATTTTCTCTTACATGTAAAACAATTTTCCCCATGTGAAATTACATTGCGGAAAATCTTTGGCGTTTCAAATCACAGAAAACTAGCTTACATATGAACATACAATTATGCATGCATTTCACTATTGCACGTATCATCTAATTTGTGCGATTTTAAGCGAAGATTTTTGTTACAATTTTGTTTCTACATTTGTGCTCATTAAAATTTCCATTTGTTGAAATTTAACAGAAAATCTGGACACAATTTCCAGATTTTAAATCTCCCTGAAACATGGCATCTCTGCTGAAAATGATATACAGGATCTCAGATATCTTACTGAATGTACCTATACTCGCCTGAAGAAAACCTTTTTCACTTTTACGCGTCTTGTGCGCCAAGGTTAAAGTTCAAACGCAACTCATGCGATACTCATGAGCTCGCATGATTTGACAGAACTTTCTATTACTGTGACTTGTTGATCTATTTGATTGGTCTCATGTTTACGCACGATGCGATTTGGTCCCGCCCAGAATGGAAAGGTTTTTTTTTCCTTCAGACTACTATAGAGGGTTTGCACGACGCCATACGCAGCCCGTTTTCGACGCCATCTTGGTATGCCTTCGGTGGGCGCGTAGTACTTTGTGAAGTAAACAAGACATTAAAATCGGCTATAACTTGTGATTGACTTCAAATCATGACTTGAAAATTAAACTAAATAAATGTAATATATATTCTGTTGATCATTAGTCGTGATCTGGTATCGTGATATTGTTAAAAGATTATAATATGACGGGACTTTATGTTTGCCGGCCCATGAAATGGTGTTGTGAGTACCATGTGACGTCACGTGCAAACCCTCTATAGCTGCATGATTTAAAATGCATTTCACCATATGGCAGTGTCTATTACAATATAAAGATCTGTTCACTAATATATGTTGGTTCTACAATCTTGAAGAGCTACAGTCACAATTACCCATATAACGGCCTAAAAACTGAATCAGTTATCACCAATACTGATGAATTTTCACCATTTTGTACAGATGCAATTCTGCAGTCAGCCGCCATTAAAAGTTCATACAAAATGGCCAAGTAAGCATCACTATGTGGTTCATATGCATCCAGTATTACATGTGACCATGGCTGTACTTCTTGGTCTACACCATTGTTTTATCACCTATTTGGTTTTACACATTTTGGGTCATGCGACAATGGGGAACTCCCCCACTTACCAAAATACATATATCACACAGATCAGTTGTCTGAAGATCGCCGCAGTGTGAAACTCAAGAGTAACAACTTATATATCACGCAGTACAGTTACATGAATACACTCACTGATTCAACATTCCTTCCTTCATGTGTAAGTCAGGAAATTCATTTCTTTTCTACCGATATCATCATGAGACTATAGTTTGAAGAAAATGCAGCAAACTGGCCTTCAAAATCCATCCACAAGAAATTATGGACTCATACATGCTTAAAATTGCTAAAAATGTGCTATATACTATGCGATAAATGACTATATACCAATTGGCATGATTTGAGCCAGTCCATAGTCTTTTACTATTTCCCTCTCAAAACAAAATTGGTTTTTTTTAACAAATATTGGCTGCTCTTTCATTCTGGCAATAGGGTCGTTCCAATTTCAAACATCACAAACGTCACCAAAATGTTACATGTTCTTGACCTTCAATTCGAATGAGCTTTGGATATGTTCCAGGTATGCAGCAGCCCTTGAAGGTAGCTCGAGCTCAATTTGAAATTGGAATGACCCAATAGTAAAAACTCATTTCCCCTCAGTGATCTTGGAGACTTACATACTATTTCCCTCAACCTTCGGTCTCGTAAAATAGTATATAGTCTCAAGATCACTTTGGGGCAATAGTCTTTACTATTGCCCTCATGACCAGTCAATATTTGTATAATATACCTATATAACACACATGAATCTAGCTGAAGTTGGAAGACATCAGGTAAACTCTTAAGTACAAACACGCAACAGGTTAAATGTTAATAACAGTGGTCCCAATCGATCGTCATTTTCACAAAATATCAAATGATTGCCATATTAAAATCTTCTTTAGACAGTGCAAACAAAGATCCAGCAGGGCTCCTAAGATCATGGTCACAATAATCGTACGAACAGCTTACGAGCAGTGTTTAGTCCGTTTAATAGGACCACGAGCAGTGAGTAAAGCGAGCAGCAAGGGCGTCGCATGGTCCTATTAGATGGATAACACTGCTCGTAAGCTGTTCGTACGATTATTGTGACCAAGCTATTATCTATACTGCAAAATTCTATATTTTTGTGATTTTCCATAACGAGTATTCACAGATACTTATTTAGTTAACAAGGTTGTGATAAGTTGAGAGTCAGACTACATAAGAACAGTGTTCAAACATGGCTGCCAACAGATGATACATATTTTGATTGGTTGAACATTAATTATTACCTTATCCAACTCCTCCAATTCAACAAGTAATTTTTTGAATGTATATCGCCTTTACTGTTTAGAAAATGGGTAAATACTTTGATAAAGTTTCGCCTGTGGAGATGTCCTAATATCCCAATCTTCAAGGTCAAGTTGTTTAATACTACCTGTGTCACTGTCCTTTTGTATGGTTGTGAGTCATGGGATCTGTCAAAGGCAATGCATTTGGGACCTCATGTTACAGAATCAAGAGAAATGACAGGGTAACCAATGCTACCATTTATGATCTAACCAAGACATCCTCGCTAGTGGAAAACGTCAGAACCCAGCAACTGAGGTTTCTGGGCCATGTACTTCGGATGCCTATGGATGAACCATGCAAGGAATATGCACTGTATATACCACCACATGGAAAAAGAAAACCAGGAAGGCAGCGAACCCTTTTTCTAGGATACATTCAATACACAGACAACATGATGAGCCCTTCCAAACTGTCTGAATTAGCACAGGATCGTTGTGGTTGGAGAAAGCTTTTAGTCGCCTGCTCCGCAGTCGACGCTGATGATGATTTGCTTAAAATATTTGAAAGAGATGGTATTTGTCAATTTAAAGAGTACATCAGATGGCACATGGTTGAATTGGACGAGAGAATACGGTATCTTATATTTGTTGGATTTGATTTGTGAACGCGTATCTGTAGCAAGTACGCACAGGTGTCTGACGCGAGCATACATTTCAAGGTTATTTTGTGCACGTGTATGCTCAAGACTCAGAGTACGCGTTCACAAATTAAATCCAACAACTATTTGAGGCCGAGTGGAATTACAAATCTGGGAGGCATAGCGCACTATAAATCCCCAGTATTTTTTTTTTATTTTTAACTATAATTCTCATTAATATCAGAGAAATGGCAACACGATCAGTGTACACACATAATATTTAAAAATTTAACTTATTTGAAAGGTAAAACGTGAGTTGGTGGTGTGATCATGCCATCTACTTATGCATGAACACCTGAGATGAAGCGTCCGTGCCTAAAACGATTGCACCAACCTCCAATTGGCTGTACGTATCGGGCGGCTTCAAAACTCAACCGCCAGTTGTCTGCCGGTTTTGGGCAGTTGGATATTGTTTATTCCAGTTGACAGTTGATTGTATCTTTGGTATCAAAATATAAATATTTCATTTAATACAAACTTCATATAGTATTTATGAAAATTTACAGTTTATAAATGCAAAATTTACAGTTTTATATCATAGAATTCATTACTACATTATACAAGGTGAAAAAATATGCAATAATTGACCATTTTGGACCTAAATTGTAACAAAGTTTTCATAATTACCATAAAGAATTTAAAATCCTCCATACAATGTTAAGTTTTTGGTTTTCATAATGAAAGATGCTGTTCATACAAACTGAAACTTCACACTTATATGTATTCTACAAATATCATTATATTGAAGGTTTAGAGCCACAAGGCCGTATTTGCACCTTTGTTGCAAATACATCCTTTTGGCTAAATTTTGTTTCCCGTGCAAATACGGCCTTGTGGCTCTCAACCCTTGATATATTGATTGGGTTGAATGTACTATTGCCTGCTCAAAACAAATTGGTAAAACAAATATTGACTGTTTCTTCATTTTGGCAAAAGTTAAAATTATATACCAATTGGCTTGATTTGAGCCGGTCAATAGTTGGCTGCTATTGCCCTCTCTAAATCTATTTCCCATCGGTGATCTTGAGACTATCATACTATTTCCCTCTACCTACGGTTTCAGGAGAGAGTATGTAATCTCAAGATCACTTCTGCTTAACGAAGTAAAAACGCAGTATGTGTATAGCAGACCAATTACAGGCTACTGCTTTTTGCCTTGGAGAAATCCTGCACAAATGAGACGATGATCAGTTCTTTCATAACTTAATGCTGCTTTCATACTCATGCATTACATATATTTTTTGCAAAAACTTGCCGCTTCCGGTTGTCATAGCGGCAAAGCTACATGTCGCTGAGATAATCGATATCGGCAAAATTTTGTCTCAGATAAGATTTTTCGAGTTGAAATAAATCAACTTTCAGAGCGCATGAAGCGGCAAAGCGGCAAAAGCTACAAAAGTGTGAAACGAACCAAGCGACAGAGCTGCAAAGCGACAATAAGTATGAAAGCAGCATAAGACAGTATCTGCTGTATGAAACGTATGTACATACAACATTCCAGCATGGGAGTTTGATTCAAATGAAATTGCGTGCTAATAGGATGTATCTGCTATGCTTTATAAATGCATATACTGCGTTTTCACTTTGAAGGGGCAGACTTTGTGTTATGTTCAGAATCAATCAGTTATGTTAAGTTGATACCACTGAAACTTCACAGTATCTGCGACATGGTCCAAAATGTGTCCAACAGCCGAACATAAATTGAAGAAAGACGTTGTGCGCTATCGACAGATTAAAATCCAAAGAATTTGGAAAATAATAATGAGAATTAAGTACAGGCTCAGTAATTTATAAAACGGTCTGCTGAAATTATACTCTGAATACAAGCCAATTTACATACTGTAAACATTAACATTTTTCGCGCACAGGTAATTATGAATCATTTTGTGTGTTTTATTTTTCAAGCTTGTGAATTTTTTAAACGTACACGGTATATATGTGTACCATTTCCACGGCACATTTTGTGTGCGAATTGCTAGGAAGTAAATGTAGCGCGAAAAATACCAATGACACATTAGAACATCAACTGAAAGCTTATCACAAAATGTGGCTGAGCAAATAAAGGGAACAGCCTGTATATGTATATGTCGGAGTGGCTGTCTCTCTTTTGAAGGCCAGACCCCACTGGGCTGTAATATTTAGAAAGGCGGGCCCGCCACACCTTCACCCCCCTCCCACAAGTATGTTACCTTCCCAGAATTGGAGAATGATGGTAAAAATTTGACATTAGTCGAAAGGAGCATATGTTGGTAATCTTCTTGTAAGAGGACAATACACCCACCACTCACCGGCTTCGAACCTCAATGCCTGATGATTAAGAGTTAAAGAAGCCCTGTCCGATTTGGTCAGCATTTTTTCAAACTTTTGAGATATTGGTACCAAAACATTCCTCATATTTTTCTCATTAACCACGTAATTTTTTACAGCTGAAACTTGTCGTGTTTCAGAGATGTAAGTGAAAATGTGTTAAATAATGGTAACCATAAAATTACTGATGTGGAAAATAGTGGTGATCTTTCATATGACAGTGCAAACTAAAATTTGAAAAATCAGACCATGTACCTTTAAGGACTTCTACCGTTAGGCCACACATAGCATGTCAACACAATTTTAATTTTCAACTACATTTTCAGTGTCAGCTGCTGATATCATCATTATTGAGTGTCAAAAGTAAACTGCTGTGAACTGATTTACACAGCTTTCGTACGGCATATTGTATTCAAGTATAATTTCAGCTTAAAATCAGGCAAAAGCCTGAAAATTCTCATGCAATGCCACCAAAATTCCATTCCCTGATTTACATATTGCATCATCGTCCCACCTCCTCCTCTGATACCTCATCTTCCGACACCTGGTAATCATTTTCATGACTTGGAAACTCCTCAATCCACCCATTCTTTATTGCCAAATGTTGCGTGAGAGACAAGCAACCGCCTTGCGCATATCGCACAAAGTTGTCGCCTACTAGAGGCCCTAACGCAAACAATCCTGGTTCCGCTAAACATTCCATGGTAAACGGATTGACATCGATGGGGTTATCTCGCCCCGAAATTGGTTCACCCTTGCGAGTCCCTAAATGCCTTCCCTCATTGGGGAGAAATGATAGATTTGGTCGGTTACCAATCATTACAATAGCGAGAGAAATTTTGCATGTTCTCTCTGCATCATCTGGTCCTTTTAGACGCACTTGGCGACGCGGCATAAACTCAAGTACCGTATGTTGTTCATACGCTGTGTACAATCCATCACGACCAGTCTTTTTTTTCATCATACATACCATTTTGTGGTACTCAGGATACACAGACTTTGGCAGTTTACCGTATATTATATCAGGGTCATCAGCCTTGCGTCGAAAAACATGAATTACCGGAATTCCTTCCTTAAGTGCGCATAACACGGCATCGGCTGCATTCAAGCCCGATCCTACAACGAGAATAGGGTCCGACTTGGGATGAACTTCGACCTGCTGAACAGCATTATCGAGATCTTTCAGAGTAGTATAAACATACGCTAACGATTCACCTTCTACGTTCAGTCTATTCGGTATCCCAAGCATCCCCGTAGCAACGACGACGTTCGGTGTACAAACGGTGAAATCTTGACTACAACCACACGACCCATAAAAGTGCTGACCCTTGACCTCGAATAAATTATCGCCTTCGAACTTGCGACACCCTTGGCAGGGGATTTCCGGCTCGCCACTCTCGCAATTGATGACGCGCATGCCTTTCAGTCGCCTTACCGACGTGACTTTGGTTTTTGGTATGAAGTTGTCTGATAGGTCCATTGATTTGACGTATTCTTCGTAATATTTGGCGACTTCGCCGAGAGTTGCTCTGGTTTCAGAAGAAGCTGATTCTGTCAAGTTGTTATTAGATGCTTCTCTCTCCCTGAAAAAAAAAAGAAAATTTGATAAATTAATAATTAGATTCAACTAAATTAAGCAAGACATGGTTTTGCTTTATGAACACACACCACCAAATAGATCGCCTATTCATTCCTATGCAAAATAGCGTCCAGATCATGGCGGATATCTTGGCTATAAAGCGACTGGTTGCTTCAACTCTTGGATTTATTTTGAGATTATGATCTAGAAGAGCTCACAAAGTGAAAAAATATAAAGGGTAACCTTGATAATTTTTTGCTAGGTCACCTCGAACATAGAATATGCTCAAAATTTCATTTTCTCTAACTCGCTACAAAATTTCTCTAGGCACTGAAAATCTGCTCTCAAATTTTACAAAAAAAACAAAATTATAGTAATCTTTAACCAGCCTGACTATATTTGAACCACAGAACATGATTCAAAAGAAATTTGATCAAAAAACTTAGTGTCCGCCATTTTTGAAGCTTTTAATTTAGAGAGGGCAACCAAACACATGCTCCCGCATTACTCTGTACGGACCAAAAAGCCTTTATTTAGTGATGTGTGTCCTTTAAAATGGATTACCTCTCTTACTGTCAGTGGTGACATTAAACATAACAAATTAGAATTTGCAATTTTGATGAGTCTAATAAGCGACCCATCAGATCAGGGTAACTGAAAAAAAAATAAGCACAATTACCTTAGTAAGCACTTTGTTTTATCAAACTGTGATGCAATGAAACAAATTCAAACACATTAAAAATGAAAATCAAAATTTGGATCAATTAGCAAGTAAGATTCAAAAATATTACAGCCCTATTTTAGATATAGATGGAAGTCATGACTTCACTATCTTCCCCTTTGTCCCGGGGGTGTAACTGCGTATTCTGACCGGGTAACCACTCCAGTTACCAAAAAACTTGGACAGGTCTTGAGACTTGCAATATAGGGTATCAAAATCGACCTGGTACTCTGAAAGTGCATAGGGTATCAAACTTGGCTTTTAAGTCCCTGATACGGTATCAAACTTTGAAAGAATTGTTAAATTAATGACAATGGTACCTGAAATTGCCAATAAAAGTGATTCAAACACCTAGAAACACTTCTTAAAAGTGTTCAAATAAAAGTGTTCAAATGGTGTACAGTTACATTTTACCTATGATTTCTTGTACTAATTATTTTGTCACATTTGCGTAGTCTCAGGGTATTCATTTTAACAGGTATGGTCTCGGATAGGGTATCTATCCGAAAAGATATGGTATATAATGGTCTCAGATAGGGTATCATTTTACTAATTTTTGCCAATCTCACATAAGAGTCACCTTCAGAACCTTACGGAACTCTGGTGGTTACCCAGACACAAATATTAATAACCCCCACCCCAGGATTTTATGTGTTACAAAATCGTAAATACTATCAGCAAACATACTATGCAAACAGAACAAATGCAAATAGTCAAAATATCTTCATCCGGTTCTCTAAATCACGAGTTCATGGGGAAGAGGGGGGACACTGACAAACTCAGGTGTCGTTGGTAAAAAGATTTTATTAACCACCTGATATTTTGCAAAAGTGCTATCCATCTGTAAGCAATTTCTACTTGAGCAATCCCCCTATTCACACAATTTTGCTTTTTACCATGCAAATTCATAAAACCAATCTCATTTATTGGCTAAATTTTAAAGTGTTGACCGATGATTTAATTTAATTTTGATCAACCTGAGAGGATTATCCGCCCCAGAGGGTATACAAATGCAAATCATGTACATTCTTGCAAACTCTCAATATTGTTACAATGTCTAACTTATTCTGATAAACATTTCATCATGTGAGTGCAAGAAAGTGCAAGCAATGGCTGCCTTAAGTTATTTATTTTAACACCTAATCTCTAGAATGTGAAAAATAACCCAAAATGTCTCTGCCGTATTTCAGTGGCTCTTGAAATGGTTCTTCAGGTGACACAGTCATCTGAAGAACCATTTTAAGAGCCACTGAACCAAGACTGGAGATTATACAGTGTGCAATCCAAATTAATGACAAATGGCAGCTATTGCAAATACAACTTTCTTGCACTCACATGACGATTTAGAGCATTATCATTTTACCTGTATGACTGAATCCACTCCTGAAATGTGACCCCTGGTAGTTCCATCCATTTCCCTAAACTCAATGTCAACACAGAATCGTCCATTTCCTGCAGAAATAAACAAGATAGGAAGGAAAAGATTTTTAACAAATTAATAAATAAATAAATTGCAGGTGATTTATAGTGCACTACGCGGTCCCCCTGACTTGTATTTCCACACGGCCTCAGCACACTTTACAGAGCAGTTCTAATCATTGGGTTAAATCACTACCTGGACTCCCTGGGGCCAAAGGGCTTATTGCAGCCTACATATTGGCGCAACCCTAGCTTGAGTAATTCACTCACTCATAGAATATAAAGTTTTCGAACACTCAGCTCCCAGTTGGACTCGAACGTGGAACGATCTATATCTTATGTTTAACAGTCCGAGAACTAACCGACTGAGCTAGCGAGAACTTGTACCTAATCTCTCTGTGGTTGTATTAGGCCCTATATGTGACCAATCACCACCAACCTCTAGTACACTATCAGCATTTATTGTAATTAAGATAAAATCCCTGCCATTCAGGCAATATTTGTATGTCAAATCCAGGCCAAGTCCTGACACCTGCTAATCGGGTGATTAGTTCATGAGGTCAGCGTCTGATGAACCTACTATGATTGTTTACACAATTCCTTAGCATAAAAATATTTTCAAAAGTATATATATTTATTGGTTTTAGATTCATGAATTGAAAAAAAGTTGTGAAATTTTACGGCATATGCAATGTCAAATGCAAATTTCATGGATACGCTTGAATTCTATATGATTCGATATCAAAGGACCATGAGGACCGAAGGTCCCCACGAACATCGACCGTCGTCAGGTACTTGGGCCAGGGCGTTTTTTGACAAGTGCATAACACTGACAAATTGAATGTGATAAGAGACATGTAATGCAACTTGAACTTTACACCAACCCGACATGCAGGGCTTCATAATCCGCAGTAGCACAGCTGCGCAAAAAATTTGTAAGCTCAAAAAAAATAATAATATAAAGTTAAATAATAAGAATTTTAAAAATAAATTGGTAAGCTTTAAAAAAATAATAATATAAAGTTAAATAATAAGAATTTTAAAAATAAATTGGTAAGCTTTAAAAAAATAATAATATTAAGTTAAATAATAAGAATTTTAAAAATCATGATGAGAATTTCTAATGACAGATGATTTTTTTCTTGAAATATTGAATGATGAAATACAAATAAATTGAGTCAAAATAATTTTCACAGAAAATTCTCATCAGTATATTAAAAGTTCCCAGAATGGGTTTTTTTTTTCTGTACCCTGCCAACAGGCCTCAATGTCATTCCGCGGATTAGAATCTTTTTGCAATATTTTAAAAATCTGATTCCCTTTTAAAGGGGCACTGGACAAGTTAACCAACATCGTTCACAAACTGATTTCATTCCCAAACTTTCTCTTCATCTTTTTGCAATATTTTTAAAATCTGATTCGCTTTAAAGGGGCACTGGACAAGTTAACCAACATCGATCACAAACTGTTTTCATTCCAAAACTTTTTCCAAACTTTCTCTTCACCTTTTTGCAATATTTTTAAAATCTGATTCGCCTTTAAAGGGACATTGGAAAAGTTAAAAGTTCAACTTTTTTCAAAATATTAAAATGTTTCACTCAGCTATGACCAGGTATGTTTCGATACCCTAGATTTTTTGAATGCTCTACCAACAATTGAGACATTTTCCCACACTTTCTGAATCAGGTTCAATGGAAATGGCAAACTAATTTTTCAAATCTCATGGGAAGTTGGTGACCGAACCTAGTCAAATATTAAAAAACAAAAAATAGGGTTGCAAAAGCACCCAGTTTTGCTCACTGGCAGATAGGGTGTTTTTTTTTTGAGAAAATATTTTGAAAAAAAGTGGAAAATGCACCTAAATTTGGCATTTTGGGTGCTTTAAAATAAATAATGATAAATATTTTTTGACCGACCGACTCAATTATTCAGAAATTCCACTTGAAGACAACACAACAATTATTTATTTTTGCCTAATAGAACATTATGAAAAACCCAGGGGGGTGGGGTTGCAGATTTTGGTATACTGTAAAACAAGAAATATTTGCGGAAAGAAATGTTGCGAATTTCAGAATCTGGGTTTCTTGGCGGCATCTGAATTTCACTAATTGCATCACCATGCCATTGAAATTGTTGTACATTATTAATATTAGCGGCAAATTAATTTTGCGATTTTGGGGTATTAGCAAAATTAAATTGCTAGCAAATATTTCTTGTTGTACAGTACATTGTTTAGCGATAAGAGTTTTTCAGCACCAGATGAATGCACCCATGCAAACTATGTAACAATTACATGTATGTTGGGAAATTTGTCAAATTTGAGTAAAATTGGGTGCTTTTTCGGTCAAAATTGATACAGCGGTTGAGTGGGTTGTTGGGTCAAAAATAGGGTTATATAGAGATGGACAAATTTTCAAATTCCAGCAGGCACATACGTGTACGTGTTTGAAGTGTCTCAAGTTATTTAGAACAAGCACAGAGTCAGAGTGACAGAGCTCAGGATTTTCTTTTTTCACTGACAACAACCAATCAGAGCACTTGCCCTCAGCCTGAACACTTCGATTTACTGAAGCTGGTAGATTTAGGCGTGAGGGATTTCTAAAATGCAAATTTAGGATAAATTTTACGTGTATTTCTATTGGGTCACGTATTGAAGAAAATATTACAAAAATCATATTTATACCTTCCTCAAAAAAATTACTAAAGTGTTTTTATAGTAAATATGTTATTCCAAATCTGCTCAAGTTCAAGCTCGATTGCATTTAATGTTAATAAAACATCTGTGGGATACCCTCGACATCTAGGGCCATATACTGTAAATGTCAATATTTTAGCAGGAAGATATTTCTGTGATTTTGCAGATTTAGTCAAATTGCAGTTTTAATGTCATTACAATAGAAAACTTGTACAAAATATACTTTTCGGGATTTGTTATTATGTGATTTCATGTCTATTCTCAAAATTTGTGAAAATAAAAACCTCTTGAAAATTCCTACTTTCACATTATGCATACATGTATGTATGTACATACGATAACTCATGTGTTTCTTAATTGGCAAGGCACATTTTTATTTCTTATTTGGAGGGGTTTCCTCCGAGATTTACAATCGGAATTCCTAAAATTTTTAGTATAGGGTAGATTTATTTGTGCTGGTAGGAAATTTTAAATGCCAACGCAAAAAATATCAACTTTCATGAAAGATAGCGCCATCCATGTACTACAGACTTTGAATTTAATCTGTACAAAATTTACAAAAAATCTGTACAATTTTCCACAAAAATGTGAGCTATTGATTTTAAAATATATACATTTTAAAGAATAAAAAAACATCAAATTTTCCACAAAAATGTGAGCTATTGATTTTAAAATATATACATTTTAAAGAATAAAAAACAGAGATACTTTGATGAAACCTGTAAAAGTAGCAGGGGTTTTTTTTATTGGGGGGGGGGGGGGGCCAAAACACTTGTATGCATATATGTGATGACTCACACCGAAACGAGGGACTTTGAAGATAATATCAATTTTGATTTTTTTTCATTTCATCTGTTGCAGGCTTGCAGCATTTTCCAAGCTTTAAAATGACACCTTACTTGTTGAAATTGATCAAGGCGATCAAATTTTACCACAAAAAATCTGCTGGAAATTCTTATTATTTTCTCTATTTTTTGCTGCCTATTTTCACCTGTATCTTGAAACGTTTTCTGTCGCAAAGTCCCCCTTTTCGGTGTGAGTCATCACATATACCAATCCATCATGCAGTATACCAATGTGAACAGAAAAGCATCAAATTGGGTGCTTTGTGCTCAAATTTCCAAAAATATACCCAATTTAGGTAAATTGGGCATGATCCTCTACAGACCACCCTATCGATCGCTATACCAAAACTCCAAAAAGAGTCCTAAAGTCAGACACATAGGGCCTACATATACCACGTCAATGTGAGTACCCTATCTAGGATTTCAAATGTCAACCAACAGTTGTCGGTATTTTTCATCAAATAGTACGGAAGGAACCTAATAGCAAATGAAACCCTTGGAAGCCTAATCAGTGTCCACATTAATGGTTGCTTCACATCTCCCCTGCTATCATTGGACATCTGGAATTGCAATTCATTTATTTGAGTTAATAAAATGAAACCACAGCATGGAATGAGAGTATCTTTATTAAATGTAGATGGTCTGACTATGCACAGTTCAAAATGATTAAATCATGCCATACAGTTATAGTACTTGCCTATTTCAAATGTTTTGTAAAATGTATTTTGTAAACGATTTTGTAAATTGTAAACCCGTTTTTGAGTCTATTCATTGGACATAATTATTTAGAAGATATCGTGTGTATCCCATCATGCATTGCTTCCTATGGGAAATTTGGTACAATAAGTCATGTGAGCAGTTAGTGATGAAACATTCCGTAAATGCAAGATTATAACAATTAACTTTGATTTATGGACATTTCATTACTAACTTCTCACATAATTTCCTATACAATCCCATAGGAAGCAATGCATGATGGGATACACACAATCTTCTCTTACTAAAGATCATCACCCACCACTTGCCAGTTTGCAAACTGTAACGATTCTTTTGTGCTTTTGCTCGTAGAAAACAATAGACTATCACATACTTTTAAGTCCTTTTTCTTCCCAAAATGTGGTATTTTGATGGGTTTTCTTTTCAAAATTTCTGCAAATTTTGACATTTTTTTATCAAAATATTAGAAAATTTTGCCAAAATAGAGCAAATTTTGACATGAATGAGAATTTTGATTGAATTTGGCTCAAAATTTAGAAAATTTGGTTTATGGAGGCACGTCCCTACCCAAACCAAATTTGAGTACCCCCACCCTGGATCGGAGCCAGACCTCTTTTGTGGGGCAAGACTAAAAATTGATACTTTTTGGTCATTTACGATTTTGTAAACTATTGTAGACTAAAACCATTTTAATGAGATATTTTACAATAGATTTGAACTGTATCAACCATCATATAAAAACCTAGTGGAGGCTACTGAAATGGTACCTGTTAAAAAATAACACTGTGGATCATAAACTGCCTCCTCTTCCCTTATATTCGATCAAAACTAAGGAATCTTTATAGGGGAACCGGTATTCTCCGCCATCTTGTGTCGCTCATGAAGTAGAGTTATTGTACCTCCAGTTCTCTCAGCAGAAATACGGACTCCAACTAATGAATTAATGAATCTGCTGCAGTGGGTTAAACTTGATCAAAGATGGCATAAAACTCTTTTAATGACTGTCTTCAAATGTTTAAAGAATGAATATCCATCATACTTATCTTCTCAATTTGAATTTGTGCACAATAACC
>JXSR01S027020.1:39329-50825 GCA_000969725.1 Ophiothrix spiculata | reverse complement strand
GGTTTTCCTTAATTTGCGCTTGATTCTGGAAATACAAAATTCGGCTGTCGGTGATAGGGGGCGTTATACTTTAGTGTCCAGTTTCTTGAAATTTTTGCCTTGAAGGTGTACTTTTATCATCATTTTGAGTCAGAAGAGATCATAATCATCTGAGAAAAGGCGGTGTTGAAGCAACCAGTTGCTTTATTATTGAGTTCTCCGGTGTTTTTAGGAAGCCATTTTGCACAGTAAGTCAATGGGAAGCTCTATTGTGGTGTGTCGCCATAACAGTATTTTGCCGGATGCATCACATTCATATCTATTATGAAATCATTAAAATTCACACCACATACCGATCTTTATTAACATATCAGTTTTATTTGACTTCTAATAAATATTTCATTTACACTTTAAGGTTTGCATTTTGCTTGTCAATTGTCAAAAGTTATTTGTTTCATTACAATTAATTTATAAGATACTTAAGTTTTTAGATCTGTTTGTGAAAATGCAAATAGATCGATTTAGTAATAGACTGGAATGTAATGAGACCAACAAATTGTAAGTGATAGTATTTTTAGATAGAAGCTGTTCATTTTGAACCTTACACACTTTTTCCTAGTTATATGGACATCTTTGAAACAAACTACTATTGCTAAGATACCTATATCTTTACATTATATTGCAAGGAGAGATTTTGAAATAAATCATGTTCAAGTAACCTAACTTAACGATAAATAATTCTCCATTTAAAGGGTGACATATGTTTAAAACCAGATTCAAACCAGGGCCGGGGACACATGTGAAGTAGGTGCCTCCAGGAAAATGTGTCTCTCACACAGAGCATATAGTACGCACCTGTAAGATATAGAATCCTCAGACTAGACGACACAGTGTCTATATCAAGTGACCTCTTTATGTCTAAAACTTAACATTAATTGCATCAAATTTTGCATGTAAGCAGGAGAAGGAATTGTGTCTTGTTTTGGCTGTGTGATGAAGCTTTGTTCTATTTGCGATGTTAGAATGAGCATTAAGGATTAACAGTTAAGGTGATAAAGTAGCAGTTGAGGGTTTGATTATATTTAATTTAGTTATTCTTGGTGCTGTTGAACTTGATATAATCGAGAACTGAAGGAAATGTGACTATTTTTCATGTTAAAATTAACTTAATGATGAATCCCCTTACCAAACATGAATGGTATTATACCCTTCGAATAACATTCGAACACCATTCCAATGGTGTTATTCCTATTCTACAACATTCAAACACCATTCAAGTGAATATAACATTCAACTTGGGGAAATGAATGTTGTTAATTTTTATTTCAATGGTGTTGTTTTTTATTCGAATGGTGATGACAGGGTCAAAGTTCAAACAACATTCAAATGAAATGTTGAATTTGTTGAGCTGTAGTCTGCAGAATATTGCATGAATTTGTGCAATCTGAGGATTCTATTACCCCTATGGATATGATATATGGCTGTTTCTATACTTTGTAATGGCATTAAGTATTGTTAGGACTTAAAGTGATGAGCTCTACTCTTCAATGTGAATATTAAGTTGTAAGCTTGCATGCTGTAAGCTTAACCATCAAAAACATATAAGTTTAACCCAGAGGTAGGCAGCCTGGTCTGAAGAACTTTACTGGCAAGCATACATTACATATTACAGCTTTTTTACTTTTATTGCAGTTATAAGCTTTATTTGTCATTTCTTTGATTTTAGTTCATGTTTGATATAATGTTAAGTGACCAAGGTGCTTTCACTCTCTTTGGTGCCCAAGGGGAGGGGTCCTAGGGTCCATCCCTTAAAAACTTCTAGTGATAAAAACAATTAAAAAAATCTCAAAAATTGGATGAACCGTTTCAAAATGTTGGCCGAAAAAACATTTTTTATGTCACATCAAAACTTTTTCAGCCAAATATTTAAAAAAAAACTTTTCCCAACAGAATTTTTGCATGAAATTTTCCTCAAAGTTGCACATTGTAAGCACAGTTACAACATTATCAATATAAAATTTGGGAAAAAAAATTAGTTGATTTTATGGGCAAAACAAATTTGAACAGCACCCTTGAAAAACGAGTTTATGCTAATTAGTACGAAAAACGACATGGTCGATTTGAATTTTCTTGCCCTGTCATGCAGACTCACTATCGTATAAAATATTTTGCTTAGAATATTCTATGCTGACGACAAAATGACGTACAATTAGGTTATTGAATAAAACACACAGTTTTATTTGATGACAAAATGATGTACCATTTTGTTTTGTTTCGTTTTTTTTTTCCTTTTTTATGATCTCATGCTCAAGGATCCCTTGACCTCGGGCCCTGGGCCAAATTATAAATCCGGTAGTAGGCCTGGGCAAATGTGGGAGTGAAAATACCTTGCCATACCTTGTGTGTGTCAATTAATTTTCCCTGAAAGTAGACCTCTTTATGAATGGCATTTTGCATTAATTACCGTACCTTCAAAATTACATTCAAATAAAACAACATTCAAGCAAAAAAAAACATTCAAAGACTATATATATACTACAGGCTTCGAATGGTGTTTCAATACCATTCAAAACACCATTCAAGAACAACATTCAAAATACTACCATTCGAATGGTCAAGCTCATTTGCATTTTTCGGCTCATAGGAAGGGCATTGGAAGATTATATACTATTCGAAGGCTATTTTGAAGGCTAAGGCTGCATTCAATCTCTTGATAATTTGTGCAGGGTATAGGTGAACGAAGCCTTCAAAACAACATTCGAAGGCTGTGCTTTGAGTGTTATTCGAAGTTTGTATATTTCAGTAAGGGTCATAATTATACAAAAATACTGTTTCAAATTTTGCATTTATCTTTTAAAGAATGTTGAATGAACAGTTGTAGCTAGGTATTTTATTTCCATATATATCATAATGGAACATACATAGGTTACCAATATTAAAGAAAATCATGGCAATTTGAGAATGATTTTAATAAAACAAAATGAAAGGAGTTTGAAATATAAGGAAAAACACATTATACCCTAATCATCAATCAAATATAGCAAGCAGAAGCTTGTTGCATTATATTGTTATTTTTTGTTATGTGATATGTCAATAAATGATATTATTCTCTCATCAGAATGCTTGGCATACATACACAAGGCGATCAAATGAACATGAGTGGGCACTCAGATTCACTTATTCTCTATCATAACTGTTTGTGACCCATTTGGAATTGCATTTTTGAAAAACATCTGATATGAAAAAATTATAACTTGGTTTCTGTTGAATTGTCTCAAAAATATCTATTACAAATCCTAATATAAGTATACCGTATTCACTTGTCCAATTCAACATTTCCCATATCACAAACCCTTTAAATTTATAAATACCATCACTTTCAAAAGTTTAAAAAGTCACCATATTTTATAACTAACATATTATCAAAGCAAATTAGCAAGTTTTGGAACACTGATATGAAATAACCAAATGGCGAAAGTGATTTTAAATTCAGTAGTTGAATTGGACGAGTGGATTCGGTATTACTAATCCTGTTTGGTTCCATCAAATTCTTTTCAGACTTTTACACAAAACAAGTTTCCTTAAAAAAGTTATATATACCATATTGTGATCTATTTGTTTAACATAATCAAGGTACCTCTTCAAACAAGTTATATAGACACTCTACTGGAAATAAAATGAAGTAAAGATGTATAAATTTATTCGTTTTCAAAACAAAAGATGTATGTATTTCGTTTAACTTATGGCATTGTGTACATAAGAAGTGTTAAAAGAAGCTATGCACAGTGACAGTACAGTTTCAAAGCCAAAATATAGATGTACTTCATATTACTCATGCCATGGGGTTTCTTGGGATAAAACAAAGATTGTGCATTTAGTTTAACTCATGGCATTGCATATATACGATGTTCTACATGAATACAGGTTCTTCTTAAGAGATGTGAAGCCACAAGATATAAAGTATCTTAATTTCCCTTTTTATTTATGGAATTAAGGAGGACAGTATTTTAAAAATTATAACCAAACACAAAGAGGGTAGTTGTACTACTATTGAGACCCTTTTTGTAAAGTCAAGTATTGATTTGTTTCAAATTGGGAAAATGTGACTATTCCTTTCAACCTACAGAAATAATAATAAATCATAATCAAATAAGTGAATCCACTACTTTGTCTTCACAGAAATGACTTGTTACGCCTATTGTGTAATATTCAAAGTAGTCTCATTTTTCATATGTCAAAATTTATTTGTAAAAAATTTAAAGTCCATACAATCAGTCTCAATGTCTCTGGACTAAAAACTTGAATTTACATACAGGCTGAGGAAGGGAACTTATCTAGTGCTACAAAGACATCACCATTCATAGAAATATGATGAAAATGGGCGTAATATTTAATACTTGATAAATTCCTTGATAACAACTCACGTAGTAATAGACAGAATGACATATCATAAAAATGCAATACGTTTCTACAATTTTAAATGTATAAGTTGCATTTTCCCTAATGTACATTCCCACAGGTACATTCCCACATACTTAAGAATACATCGATTGTCATAGATGCTTCTGCGAATGGATGAATTACTTATAATACTTATAAAAGCATTAAGAGAATAAAGTGATTCAAAGATTTAAAATGAGCACTCCAAAGTATGAAACACTAGACAAATACTTTGATGTTAAGCTTGTGTTATATTCATGTAATTTTTGTACTTCTCAGGTTAGAGAAAATTGGGTTGAAATAGCTTAGTTTTTGCATTGTGTGTTTTCATTTGAGGAAAAAGACTTAATATTATCTGAAATTCATTAATAGAATACCCTAGAGACATTTGGAGAATGATTTGTGTTGAATCTGGAAAGAATTAATAGACTGATGATGAGCATGATCTAACCAATATAACTGAAAAAAAATATATATATTCACCATGTATTTTATCTCATATTTTCTTAAATGTAGTATGCAATCTAGAAATAGTTTTCATTTCCTTTTTATTTTTATAAATTGCACAATTTAAGTTGTCTTTAAACCTATTTAATTACAATGATTAGAATTTCATATGGTTATTTTACCTTCCAAAATTGTTGCACCTTGTTTAACTCATAGACAATAATTGATAAATTATAAGAACATTTTGTTGTGAAAAATTGAATTTGATAATACTGTTAATCACATACCTGTAGCAACCAATATGTCTCTCATTTCCTCTTCCAAATTACTTGGTAAAAATAAATCAATTTTCCTTCATGAACACAAAGGTAAGATTTCAAATAAGTATACTAGCTTTGGGGTGTATCATTTCTGAATCTTTATTGAAGTTGGTTCTTTCAAAGAATATTTATTGCAACTAAGACTATGGTCAAAATACTTCGTACGGACAGTAATGAACAGTGTTTGATGGTGTTTTGACCATTATATGATTACTATGATTACTTATAAAGTTGTGTATTTTTTGCAGAACTGCATCTGTAGACCATAAGAATTTTGTAAATAATGTTTTTTTAAATGTCAGTAAGCTCTACACAAATCTGTACTAACACTGTACGACCAATTGTGATCAGAGTCTAACCAATAAGACATTATTTTATAATTCTTGCTTGTTGTTATCAGTGATTAGTAAAATATGAAGGAATATAACCAAGCTGAACTCACTTTTAATAGTTCCTTATTTCATTGTATGAAATACTAGACATACTGTAAGCATTACAGAGTGCTTCAATTTTGATATTTTTTTACATCTCAAGTTATGGAAAATTACGTTGAAGTATATGTTAAGCTTAACGCTGAGAACTGTATGGAGGATGGCAGACTTAATTTTATCAGCAATTCATTAATCTTGTATACCCTGGAGCAATTTAACAACAATTCTTTTCTGGCTACATGAACATTTGAAACATTTTCAGAGCTTGCTAGGTTTGTACATGTATTTGGTTCTAAATTGAATTATAGATTGGTACAGGATTTATCAAGTTCAGTCAAGATCATCAAGGAAAGAGGAAGTTTGTAATATAAAGATGCTTTAGAAAAATGTGTTCCTTTTCATAACGTGCCACCATGTCTTAACCATTCTAAACTGCTATTGCTACTCTAGAGCAGTATATGGAACTCATCGTAACAGTACTCTACGCTACTTCAAAAATTAAACAATCTATTTCTCTATAGTAATTCACAAAAATGAAATTTGCCAAACTATGTCCTATTATTTAATTTACAATCACCAGTAATGAAAAATGAGGTGTACCAGGTTTATTATAGCTCATAGATCTGAAAATATTTGTTTTATGACCAAATACATGTGTAAGTCTGTATCTAATATTAATAAAAACATTATTTTATAAGATGTATGGTGATGGTCCAAATTTTTATATCTTGCAATGCATTAATGGTTTGGTAACATGGGAAACAGATTCAAGTTCGTTCACCCATTATTTAATTAAGCTGAAATCAAGGGACCAGTAAATGTGCTCATTTATCTGATGAAAACTTGAAACTATGTCTTTTTGAGACCGCCTGACTGTTGCCTAGGAAGTTTTTAAATAATACATTAAGCGTCTTCATGAGTGCATGAATATTCAATGTGTTCTTTATTATACATACTTCATTACGTGATATTCATTATTATTGATGGTAGAATAGTTTTCATGGAAACTGTCAAAAATTATCATCCCATAACTATAAAGAAAAATAAAAAATGAAGAGATATTTAAGTTTTTATCAGGCTACTGAGTGCTGCACTCTATTAATCTTGGGGTATTCAATAAGCAGCCAATTAACACATATAAACCAATATGATCATACAAAGAAGTAAATTAGTCCATATTTTTCAAATCATAACTTCGTAACAAATTTTGCTGAATATTTAAATTAACTTATTGTAAATGTTTGTCCATATGGTAGCAACAAAATTAGCCAAAAATAATACCGAAATCATTAACAATTCAAGTAACAAAATATTAATATGATTTAGTTTTAATCAATCATTACCAGTATCTTACACAAAAAACAACCAGTTTACAACGTCGTAGGATACAAGGGAAATGCTATGGATCTTGTAACAGAGTCTGATTACTTGTTGCATACTTCAAGGTTTATAGAGTATACACTATACAGGCAATGAGTGATGAACAGGTTGAGTGCAAGGCAGACAACTAAACGGGACCTGAAAACAACTGATTCTGTACTCTATAAACCTGGAAGTATGCAGCAAGCAATCAGACACGAGATCTTTCTGTTGGCAAACACATCATCTTTTGGCAAAACATCATTACATTATACCAAATCACTAAAACAAGTGAAAAACAAAATAGAAAATAAATTCTCAGTCATTCCAAAATCTGCTCACATAGATACTAACTTAAGGAGGAAATGCTATGCCCTATCAGTCACTGTAACTTAAATCTAGTTTAAACACTGCCATAAGTTAAAATAGTCATGAAATTAACAGGATAGGTTGAACGGTGTTGACTAAGGTTACCTTTAGCAATGCAAAGACTTTCTACACAGTGGCAGGGGTAGTATTAGAACTCGGTGCATGTGTACAACCAAATTCAGTTCATTTTTTCCTGGTATTAAATTCTGAATAGCAGTTTAACTTTACTTCAGCTTATTATAATTTTGAATATATTAGTTAAGCTTTAAGATTTACTGAGTGACCTCTTTGTTTGTACTTTTTTGACAAATGCAGGAATCACTTTGTACTAAGTGGCCCAAGGGAGACAGTTAAATGATTGACAAAATAAGTCCTGAGATAATTACCATATATGCATAGCTTGTAGCCCTTTACTACACAGCCCATAAGCCTCTACAATACAATGTGTAATATGTAACTACCTTTATGCTTGAAGCTTCAGGGATTGCGCTCACTTTCAAGTTGGCATTTTTATTTTGACAATTGAATATATGGTACTTGTTTCCCTGGGTATTTTGACTTGATAGATTTACATGTATAAAATTGTTTGTGCCTTTTGCTGATCTTGCCTTATATTTACATACCAGTTATTCACTTTTGTAATATAGCATATAAAATAATGGCCCTGATAATGAAGCTTCAAGGACTGCTCTGTCAAAATTGAGCCTTTTAAAGTGTAAACAGTTGTGGTCTAACAAATATTAAGACATCCACATCCATTGCATCAAGGGTTCTGTTACTCAAAAGTTTCAATGCTTGAAATGATTTTGTAGTGTAGAAGGGCTTTCAGAACATTGCCTCTGCTCAGTGGCGTAGCTAGCCGGGCGGCGATACAGCACTCAATACAATTCTGTCGGTTCATCTTCATATTGTGCCCCCCCCCCCCTCAGTTTCGAAAACCTGTCTACGCCACTGCCTCTGCTGATGCATACACATACTCGCATTTGTCATGTGTTCTGCCAATTGGTGACATTAGTAGTAGTAATTTTCAGCTGAACTTTGTGAGTAGTAATCTGGTTGCATATGGAATTGGACATTCAGATACATTGCTTAAAGCATTTAAGGACAAGTGTACTGCAACATTTATTGCTGCAATGTTCATTGTAAAGCAAATAATGGTACCAAGTTCAAATGACACAAATGACAGGCAAGAATATCACTGAGTGGCAAATATGTAGTACCTTAGAGCAGGGCATTGACTCTCATATACTGCCAAGTGTCAAATAGCAGAATCACTATACATACTCTATAAACCTTGAAGTATGCAACAAGCAATGCAATCAGACTCTGTCCATTATAGTATATCCCTTCTATTCTACAACATATTAACTGGTGGTTTTGTTTTGTGTAAGAGACTAGTAATGATTGATTAGGATTGATTAAGACCAAATTACTGCATATTAATATTTTTACGTAAATTGTTCATGATTTTAGAAGTATTTTGGGCTAATGCTGTTGCAAACACATGGATAAATATTGAACATCAGTTCATTTGAATATTCAGCAAGATTTGGTAGATAATATGTTTTGATTCCAGAAATATGGACTAATTTATTTTGTATGGTCATATTTGTTTATGTGCGTTAATTGGCTGCTTGTTGCATACTTCAAGATTTACAGAGTGTGTTAGATGTGACAATCTTCTTCCAGCAATATTGATGAGGGCAACTGCTTTGAAGTCAAGATGGGAAATCCAACCTATGCATCATTGCCACCCTTTTCCCTTTTGTGTTCTATCTTGTATATTAAATAATGTAATATATATTCCTAAATATCTTGTTTCTGAATTTAGTTACTTCTGATTTTATGTTTATGTGTCAGAGTAAATAACAGATGACATGACTTCTGGGACCTACATTTTCTTTAACAAATGTTCACAAGATCTGCGACCTACATCTCAAAAGCTACCGTAATCTGAAACAAGCCTTTGGCTCTACTCATTGTAAAGTAATCCGACACAAACCTACAGGCTCAAGTCATCTCAATGGAGTGTTTTACAATGACTATTATCCATTGAGATAAATGGGATCAAGATAAAAAGATATATTCAAAACATACCTATACATATTAATGTTGTATCGTTGTTATATAATTTAAACTGGCTTTGGTGTCTCTTTGAGTCATGTTTATTTATGTCAAAGCAGCAATGTTGTGACTATACAGCTTTATTACTTGCATTATACCCTAGTCTTTTATGAAGAACTTCACTTAACCTAGTCTTTCTTCCCCTTACACAATATACTAGTTGAAATTTACTGTAATTATTGTCACAATCAAATTGGAAAAACATACAGGGAGATTATATTAGTATAAAGTGTTGTCCAAAATAAGTCATATGAGGCTTGCGGTTTGCTCTTGACTCCCAATGTGTATAATAGTATGGAAATAAACTGAACTGAATCCATTCATTAAAATCATTTAAACTCTCATAATTTACCAGCACACCAAAATGTAATAGTCTTTGGCAGGACAAAAATATTTATTATTATATACATGACAATATATATAGCACAGGTCATTTGAAAATCATCCTACATTTGTCCCAAGTTTTGATAAAATGTGATCCATACTTAATCATACTAGATGTGTCTAATTGTGTTGTGCTGATGCCAACTAAATTTAAATTAAGATGCAGAGCGTTTTCTTTGATAATACAAGACTTGAATAAATCCATGTGATTTGCAATCAGATGAGACAAATTATGTTGATATTGGATAGAGTAGATGAATGTAAAGCGATATCAACATCTAACCCCATGTGGGGCCACACCTTAATATAGCTTCCCATTGATTTACTGTGCAAAATTGCATCCCTAACACACCCGAGAACTCATTAATAAGGCCAAAAAAAAAATATTGTTTGTTTGCCCTCCAGCGGAAAAATTAAAATTTTGGGTCGGTCGGTCGGTTAATCTTTTTTTTTTTTTTTTTTTTTTTTTACTCTACACATATGATGTCATTCCATGGATTTTATCATGAATACCAAGCAATGCAGGGCTTAATTAATCAAAAATTGTGGGTCATTATTTAGAGGAAATATGCATTTTATACTACTAAATGTGACTTCACACTGCTAAATATTACGTTTTACATCAAAAATATTGAGTTTTCATATTTTACATGTTTGAAGAAAAAAAAAATAAACTAAAATCGCGACCCTAATTTTTGGCATTTTTAGGGTCGGTCGCGGAGGGCAAACAAACATAATTTTTTTTTGGGCCTAAAGCAACTGGCTTTTTCAACACTGGCTTTTCTGAATTGATTATGATCTCTTTTAAAAGAAATAATTAAAAATGTACACCATCAAGGCTAAATTTTCAAGATATGGTGTGTTGAAGGTAATACCACCCCATTACTCAGTGCCACATTTTGTATTTCTGGAATCCCTTGCATTTGTGGGAAAAGCCTTAACATTTTATCAAAGTATTCTGAAGATCAAAGATGGCATCAGAACAAATTCAAATAAACCTAACTTCATGATTAGAACAAAATATACACCAAACATATATTGCCCTTCTACACTTTTTTAGGTCCTTATTTAGGAAAGGGCAGTCAATTTTGCCGATTTTAGAAATGATATATAGCAATGCCAGTTTATTTAGTGTAGTGGATACATGTAAACATCTCATAATTCTGCAGATTACTTGGTTGTCTTAGCTAAATTACTTGTTTTGAAGATTGAAACTTAAGTTTAAAGTTTACTTTATATGTCAATATTTAGTTCTAGAATATGTATGAAATGTCTTGCATTTACTTGTTTTATATTTAATTCATAGCATTAATATTGTGATTCTGTAGAAAATAAATTTTGTTAAACTGATACTTTTTTTGTATTAAATTCTAAATATCGGTTTAACTTTACTTCATGTATTTTTTCCTATAGTGCAAAACGAAGCACCCATTGTTTGATGGGTTCATTTATTACATTTTCTTGACACAAATGCACTATTACACGAAACTAAGGTCTGTAAAAGTGTTTAAATTACTTCAGGTGTTAAACTGCCAAATTTAAATCCATAATTAAGTGCCAATGCACGTAATTATTTAGAAGTGGCTCTATACCTCAAAAAATAGATTTTTTTAATATTTTGTGAATTGATGCATATTAGGGTA
>JXSR01S027020.1:0-15178 GCA_000969725.1 Ophiothrix spiculata | reverse complement strand
TATTTTCTCAACTGTTATTAGCCACTAAAACTTAAAAGGAGAAGAATATGGAGATATGACTCGCATTAAAAAATGTATAAATGGCAACCTCAGCACTTTTAAAAGGCAGTTTATACAAAATCATCGCTCGCAACTTTGAGCTCATTTTGGGAAGGCAAGTTTCATAATTGTTTGACAAATGAAACTCAATGTTGACAAGTGACTTTCCTGTGCAATCCCAAGAAGTTCCCACAGGGATTCAAACTTACACAAATCAAGTAGACTGATCTTATAGTCTAGATTGAAGCAGAGAAGTGTCTATTACACTTCACAGATTTATGTGTCTTACATTCTGAAATGTATTGCATCTAGAGAATTAGGATGATGTTCTGTCAATGTTAACTTAATAGACTCTGTAAATTTAATAAATCACTTCATGAGGCTATTAGGATGAGTTTGCATGATTTGTTTTTGCAACTAGCTATGGATTGTTTAAAGTCCTGTAATTACATGAAGCACATTGTCAAATTTATGATTTTATATGATCATATTACATGTTGGTGTGTTAACCTTTGCTTTTTTGTTGTTGTTTAAATTTATATATTCTTGTGTAAATGTTTCTTCATTGTATAATGCAATTCAGCCTCATGGCTGCCATGTTATATTATCTAATCTGAAATGAAACCTCAAATGAGAAAGACTATGCAAAATTTGATAAGATTTTGTCAAAATGTATGATTTTACAATTTCATCCGTTACCGAAAATATATTGTTGTATGTTGTATACCAAGGGATTGGAAAGTTACACGAAAAAAGTTACAAGACCACATTAGCCGTGTTACATTACGGTTGAAGTGTAACAGGACCATGCATTTTTGGTTTTCAACATCCTAATGCATTCCAATTTGTCTAGGATAGTCTGGAATAATTGTTGTATTTATTTCTATGTGTTGCAATAGACATGACAAGTGCCCTTAATTGATCATAATGATCAATGAAAATCAGCCTAATGTCTCTGTAAAGCACTACTATTGACCAAATACATTTTTTTTCCCATATTATTGCAAAAGATGTTTTTTTGCCCAGATGAAAGTGTTTTTACTACATTTCCCCGAACTTGATAAACTTTAATTTCTCCATAAACACCATTGATAAGCATCAGTCATTGCTTTGTGAATGTGGAAATGAATATTGTTGCAATTAACTTGGGTATATATTCTCAACAATTTGCCATCCAAAATAAATGAATCTTGTTCACTCATTTTACTCATTTTTTACTACAGTTAAATACAGGGTGTTTTTTTCAAAGTTTCTGAGTTGTGTTTAAAAGTCATGTAACATACTACACAATCGTGTAGAACCACACGTTAAATGTAAGCCAAAAAACAAGACATAATCCAGCTTCACGGCAAGAAATTTTACAACATTTTTTTTGTAATACTGGATACGGTTTAATATTGATATAATGAGAGTTCATTTTAGACTGCAAAGAGAACTCAGAAGATATAATTCAAAAGCTAGCGAATAAGTACTGTGACAATGGTGAGATGATTGTGTACCAAATTTAAAGTCAATATGCCTAAGTTTGGCTAGATTGTGTCAGAGAGTGAGTTCTTAAAAATTAATTGACATTAAGTTGAGAAAAATCAATGTTTCCTTGATCTCGTATCTAACACCTGTGTGCCATTCAGTTTGAGCAAAATGCTTTCATTTGGTTCTTTATTTCCTCTATATATCAAGTAAAATAGGTTGCATTTTGATAAGTTCAAGTGTAATCCCTTCATTGATAATGTAGTCATCTTGATTGTTCAATAGGCAATTTCAATAGCAAGTGTGGAAATCACAACTTTAGTATCTGTCTGTTGATTGTACTAAGCCATATTGGTATTCAGTGTAGCCTCTTCTGCTCACTCAGGGATTGTGGAAGTACAGTTTACTCCCCTGTTTATTCCTTCATTGACCCCAAGTGTATGATGCAAGTCTGCATCAGTATAAGTTCAGTTAAAGGGCAAGTATTGCAAGATATGTGAAAGTCCATCCAAAACAGCCATAAATACAGACTCTTACCATTTTCACTTTTGTAAACACTTGCAAAGACCATGTTAATTATAAGGATTAAAATGACATCTCAATGAACTTCACTCGATTTAAGTTATGGTCCATCAAAGGTGGTCAGGGAGTAAAATGTATAACTGAGATAAATGCTTTTAAAGATCAGTAACCCTATATTTTCTGTTAATTACTTGACATGTGTTGTCGCATATAGCACAAAATGAAGTTTGCTGCATTTACGGCTTGTTTGAAATGAACGGTCAGATAGCATCACAAATGTTGTTGTGTTGTCGGGACAAATTCACTGATTTGTAAAATCAAAGCCAGCTACTCCGATTTATCTGCTTCGCCATCTGAAAAAGATGTCCCACTCAAACTATTTACAATTGGATTATTGTTAACAAAGCAGGAGATGAATTGTATTCAGATGGGGATTACTGAGAAACATATCAAGGACAGGTCTGCCAAATAGAGATAGCCACTCTGGTATATCTGATTTGGTATCTGAGAAAGATGTTCCACATATTTTGTCTACAAGTTGGTTATTGTTAACAAAGCGAAAGATGAATTGTATTCAGATGGGGATTACTTAGAAACCTGTAAAGGACAGGTCTGACAAATAGAGATAGCCACTCTGGTATATCTGATTTGGTGTCTGAGAAAGATGTCCCACACATTGTGTCTACGAGTTGGTTAACAAAGTGAAAGATGAATTGTATTCAACACGGGGATTACTTTGAAACACATTTATGAGGAATTACTAGAGCAAGGACTAGTCTTGAATTGTTGTAGAGACAACACAGATGCTAGAGAGAGATTGAATCAAAACGATACAGCACAAATAGTGTTACTTAGTACTCAAATTTTGATTTTTAAGTCTCGACGTAGTGCAATTGTTTGTTATATACTGAAAAAAGGTCCCACTCAATGTGTCTACCAGTTAGTTATTGTTAAAAAAAGGTTATATGAAATTAATTTGACAGAATATTACTTAGAAAGACATAACTAAATGGGCATTGGACAAAATTCTGAAATTTTATTTGTGGATGTTTTACACTTCATATGCTAGAAAATAACAGTCAATTACCAGATATCAGGTAAATGTTAAACAAAACCTTCAGATAGTCTGCAAATTTGAATTTTATTTTGTTTGTTGATCTTGGGTATGAGGCTATTCTCTAAATATACAGTGTGTCCCAGAATGAAGTTATCAAGATTTCAACGCTACATTCTTCAAAAACGAAATTTTTCAAGGCAATGAAACTTTGTGACAATCATGCCTGATGTCTTGACTTCCTGTGGTGCAAAAATAATGAAAATACATGCATTAGTTTTCTTAAAATGAGTGTTATAAGCTCCACAGGAGTTTGGACACTTTTCCCAGTTTGGGTAAGTTGTAAAAATTCCACGTCTACGAAGAACGCAATCTTTACTCACATAATCATAATAAAATTTGTTCCATTATAAGTGTTTTTGTTTCCAAGATTATTTTAACAAAATCTGGTTCCTTTTCATATGTAAAAATTGTTTAATAAATTGTATCAAGTAATCGGCTAGGAAACTCATTTAGCGGCCCCTTTGAAAGCACGCTAAAGGGCTGGTACCATCGCAGCAGTGGTGTTAGGAATATGGTAATTCAAAGGAAACATAAGACCTCATTTGTCAATGGAGAGAAGAGAATCATGATTGACCATTATCTGCAAACTGCAGGTATCATTGAAACAATAAAAAGATTTATTTAAATTTCAAAGAGCCAGATATCCTCATGGCACGAGTAGCCCATCTTAAAAATGTCAGAAATTATAAAGCTTATGGTATCAGATGGTAGAAGGAACTTTAAAAAAAAAGCACGTGGACGCCAAGGTGGAGACCGAGTCAACATTCAGCTGAACCTTTATTAATATGCCAAGGCATCATCAAGGAGAAGCAATATGTGAATGAAAACAGAAATGTTGGTAAAAGATGACATCCTTGCTCGCATACTTCTGCTGAAAAATACTATTGGATTTGTACGACTTTTCCAAACTTGGAAAAGTGTCCAAACTCCTCTGGAGCTTCAAACACTTACTTCAAGAAAATTAATGCATGGATTGTCTTTATTTTTGCAAGAAGGCAAGTGATGACATCAGGCATAATTGTCCCTAACTTTCATTGTCTTTAATAATTTAGTTTTTGCATTATGCAGCATTGAAATCTTGATAACTTAATTCTGGCACACACTGTATTTATCTATGCTATATTTCAAGAAAGAACCAAAGATTTGTTTGAAAAACATTCCTTTCACTCTATAGATTGCAGATACATCAAAAGAAGTTTGGAGTTTGCATATTTAGATCTCCTGAAAAGACCCATTTTAA
Source organism: Ophiothrix spiculata (assembly GCA_000969725.1). Classification (NCBI taxonomy): domain Eukaryota; kingdom Metazoa; phylum Echinodermata; class Ophiuroidea; order Amphilepidida; family Ophiotrichidae; genus Ophiothrix; species Ophiothrix spiculata. The sequence goes on along the minus strand of JXSR01S027020.1, from coordinate 10,790 downwards.
AAATTCAACTATAGAGGGCAGTATTTATTATTGTTGACAACGATAATTAAAAATAAAAGAATATCTAAATATTTTGATGAGGGGTTTGAATTTGACAATAAAACTTTGCATGCTGTCATTATTGCATCTAATACTTAAAATGGTGCAAAAATTTTAAAAAGTTTGGGGATGATGCTGAACTTGTCCAATGCTCCTTTAATTACTAAAGCAAGAAAGAATGTCCAAAAAGAAAGAGTACTGATTGAAGCATTACTTGGACTGATGGGTACTCTAATATAGATGAGATACAATTGTTTATTACTTTAGATGCATGTTGGCTAGTAAGAATATGAAATGGGGATGAACAAATTGTAAAAGTATTAACATTTACAGGAAAATATGAGACAAACATGTACAACAACATATCAAAACTCTAGAAAAATCTTTTAATGCATGTGTATAAATATAAACATATTGATGTAACTTTCAACAACTTACCATATCTCTTTATACAGGAGCATACCGTTGTAGATTTGTGATGAACCCGCAGTTGATATTCAAATTAGCACGTTATACATGGAGAGCATTCACATATATATTTTTAAGCAGTATGTATAAGATGGGGCACTCTTCATCGTATATCGGGAACTGAGAATATACAAAGCTCAGTGCTTGGGAATATTTGAAAATAGCAAATAACAATATTTAAAAAGTAGCATTTTGTTTCAGATTCTACTAAATATAAATGTAAACTGAAAACACTTACATTTTAATTCAATTCTTTAAGATTTCCAGAAAGATTTTTGTTGTTGACAGGTATTCTAACACGCTTCAAAGTTGTTCCATCAAAAATCAAAAACTCTGCGTCCAATGCGTCGGAGTATTTTTATAATGCTCAAGTGGCTAAAGCTACCTTCACACGATAAAAAAAATATACAGACGCACGGGTGCATCCACTGGATGCATCGTTGTAGATATGTGATGAGCAACTGAATAATAGTAATACCTAACTAATAAACATATATGAAATATGTAATAAACAAGATGTGAAAAAATTGAATACATATCAAAGCACTGGAATTATACGTCTGACAGTATCATTTACTATTTATCAGTCATAACCCTGTAAGCTAAAAAATTTAAATGGTAGCCACTGGCTCCTAAATGTAAATTTTTTGGTCGCCAGCAATTTTTATTCTATTGTTTGGTATATGTATTTTTTACGTTGTTTACATTGGGTGTATTAAATAATTTGTTTGTTTTTGTATATAATGTATGCAAGTACGGTAAGAAAAGATAAATAAATCATTGTCAAAAGTCCGCTCACAAACTCCGTTTTGCCAGCAATCTGCGAGTTTTCGCGACAATAATTGCAAAATGCTTCCCCACTGTCATCGCGGTTCAACCACTCGAAGTCGAGCAACCACTGCTCTTGAAACTTGCGAGCTTTTAAAGGCTTATAGGTATCCTTAGATGCAGAGGACGTAGATTGTTGCTCTGCATCCGAGGTAGCTAACTTAGCTTGATCATCCAACTGAGTTGACACGGTACTTCCTTCATCAGACTTTCCTCTTTTGCCAAAAAAAATCCAAAATTTACGAAGTCTTTTGCTTAGACATGTTGATTTTGTCAGCCTAAAATCAGCTGTCAAATTTAAATTGCCCCGGTCTGACAAAAATAAACAGCACATGCTCTGAATTATTCATGAATTCACATACCATTTGACACAGTGCAATCGTACATTTCGTCATATATTAGTGTGTGTTGTGTATGTACGGGTCAAATTACGTCATTGATAAGTTGACCTACCTAATTAAATATGTCCGATACACATACCGTCATGCAGGCTAGCACTCATTCGTAACATAAGCACGATGTAAACATTGCAATGAATGAAAATAGATTGGAATGTTGCGGTATTGGAAATAAATAACAACTAAAAATAAATTCATAATCACTATATTATTGCACTATTACATACGGTAAGCTTAACCACGTGCCTAACTGTAGTCTTATATAGGACATTTTAAAGCTTTCAGGTCGATGTTTTCAGGAATCCTCTGGCGACCAATTAGTATTTTTCTTGGTCGCAAATGGCGATTGCGAAAAACGGCATGACCGCATCGGCCAAAATTTAGTCGCAAATGCGACCGATTTGGTCGCAATTTACAGGGTTGGTCATATTAATTATACCACATGCCTGCTTATGCATTATTTAAACATATCGTGATGCATATAAGTTTGATTACTGAACAGGTTGGTTGATGAAGGTACATTCCGTGAGTAGTAAATGGTAATTATAAGTGATCTTATGCTTACAATTTAAAAGTAGGATTAAAGTTCTTGTACTCTATCAGATATTCAAGCTGAAATCACACTCTAAAGCTTAACTTCTTTACATGATTGTAATTGAAATTGTTAATGAGTATAACATGTGTAAGAACAGTAAATCTTTTAGGTATTCAAAATAGGGTACATGCAAAATTCTGCTGCCTTGAGAAGTGAGCACTCCAACATATTAGAACTACAAATTCATATGTGGATGCAGCACATTTTACCACACAGCCTTGGAGGCAGAACAACATTTTATTCACTCACTTTTTTTGTTTCTTTTAGAGTATTTCCTAAACTTTGAAATGACAATTTACATATTAACATAGCTTTAAGCTTTCCATATTTACAAGTGCAAAATGTATAAAATTCTTATTATTTCTGATTTTTTTTATGTAGTCATCATCATTATCTTGAAAAGCACATTTCCATATTGAAGATCTGATCAAAATATTAAGCTTACTTACACATTCAAAATAAATGTTTATCAGGGATTACAAGTGCATTCATGGTTAGTAAGTTTTGTTCATTTTATGGTTTTTGAATAAGAATGATTATACATATGGACTTTGCTATCATGTTTTTTACTCTAACCAGTCTCTAAAGACTCTCAATGTTGGTGGACTGACAACTTAACAACAGAAACATTGTATGTATCACTAGGTTCACTATTTCGTACCAAGTAACTAAATAGAAACTGCTTAACAATGACTATGTGTTCCATTTGTACCAAAACAACCCTCCTACTAAATCCTTATAAATGTAAGTCACTACTTCCTAACAAACAACAAAATGCCCAAAGATAATCTGAGATCTAATAAACATCTGTCTAGGCTTACTTTTAATAGCTTTCTTGCATTTTATCCAGACATGAAACATTTCAGTATAGAGTGGTGTAATAAATGAGAGTAATACACAACATTTATATCTAAATGTTATGAACATCTTATTCAAGAACTTTCAATCATAACTACAAACATATAATATAACTAATGATGTAATCACTCTGTATGATGTAAAATATGAATACATGTAGTGATAGGGAAGACATTTCCATTAACAAAAAAGTTTTTGGTGTAAATAATATTAAGTTCAGAGTTCTCAATATATGACACAAGTGTGAAGTTTTAAACAACCTTAAACCATAGACTGTAAATATCAATGTGTCAACAGAAAATTGGTGACCTTTAATAGAGAAGAGAGAAAATATTATAAAGGTCCATTACACTATCAATAATGTAACTTAAGTACTCAGTGATTATATTTACATAAAGTGTAGGTGAGTATAACAAATTCTCACAGTTATCATAAAAAACGTGCCTATATTTATACAAAATGTGATACTTTTGATATGAAAATAAAGGTCCTTTGACAATGGAGATTTCATCCAAATCCACCTGGATATCACCTCATATTCTAGTCATGAAAAAATAATAGCAGATTGTTTTGTCAAGAGTTTAGTATCCACAAGGATAACTGTATCAGGCACAAAGTGATCCCATTTTAACAGCAGGTTCAAACTTTGAGTTGCTTTTATTTTGATTATCTCACTTAAATTCTATCCAACATTTAGAATGAAGATTTCCTGCTAATATGAATACACTAAAGTATAAATCCGCAAACCAGCATTTCACCCAAGAGAACCAAATAATCTACATGATTATAGGATTACTACATGGGGTTACGATGTTGATATCGCTTCACCTTCATCAACTCTATCCAATATCAACACAATATGTCTCATCTGATTGCAAATCACATGGATATATTCAAGTCTTGTATTCTCACAGAAAATGCTCTGCATCTTAATAGGCTACTATCACCAAAGCACAAATAAACACACATCAAGTATGATTGAGTGTAGTACTGTAATGACAATTTAAGACAATTGTCCAACCATTTCTTAAATGATCAGTGCTAAGCATGTGACAATAGATACAAAAAATACTTTGATCCTTTGAATTGAAAATATTAAATTATAAGCATCAATCTTCTTCTATAATCCATGTGCTAATTATTCTACAAAATACTTCTGAGGACTCTAATTAATGTCTCTTATATAAGGTAAGGTTGGAAAGTCCATTGGTGTCCTCGGAGCGCTGATCCCCGTAGATGGTTGAACGTGACGTTTTTTTGGGTCCTCTGAAGATGTAGAGCCCTTGGTGTGTCGAAGTGTTTTCATGTGAAGGGCCTCAGAAGTATAAGTAAGGCAAATGCACACACCCCACACTAGAAGAAGAATTAAGACAAGTTAGGTTTCACGTCGTTTCTTTGATCAAATTCACTTTTATATGTTTTAACTTATCACATCAGATAAAAGTAAAACAAGCAACAAGTTATAGACTTTCAGAAACATCCTACATTTTCTTTAACTTCTAAAACATATTTTTTTGTTATCTTTTATACTTTGTCAGAGTTCACATGATGTCCTCAGGTGATTATGAAGTCAATAATGTAAACATGGCACTTAAAATGCACCAGAAGTATGCAATGCTAACAAAGAAGTCTCATCTACTTGTAAATGAAGTCAAAATATTCAAGTCAAGAACTATGTTGCATTTTGCATTCTAATATAAGGAATGATTTTTTGTATCTTTTCAAAGTCACTTTTGAGATAATTGCTTAATAATGGCAACACACACACACAAAAAAAAAAAAATACCATTAGCGTTATATAATATCAATGAAACAAAATGATTTCAAATGAGCTAATGAGAACTATACAGACAGGCAAGGAACATCAATATGTGACCCGTCATATCGAAAGGTACCTTAAGGTCAGCATAGTACATTACGAGATATGGGCCATTGAAGCTGAGCATAGTCAAAAATCCCGTTCAAGGTCGAATTCCGAATTTCATAAGAAATGTTACCTTTGAAGTGTAGTCTATCATATTATTTAAGTTCCAACATCCAAAACATAATAAAACGTGTTAAAAACCAAGATAAAAATTCCCTCTCCAATTAAGTTTTATTTATTTATTTATTTATTTCATCATATATAGGCAGGGTGACCTATTCAACCAAGGTTGTTTTACAGTAGGGCCCTGCAAACGATAACAAAATTGCACAATAAAACAGTAAACAATATACTACAACTTGTAAAATACAAAACTCATAGATATAAAATTACATTAAAAGAGAACAATAACCAATCGTCAAGAAATGATTTTAGTGACAAGAATTAGAATATTCAGTTTAGCTAGTAAAAAGCAGTATAGTCAGAATATAAAATAACAAAATCAAACAACCAACAAATACATAATTTACGTGAATAAAATTGAATATGAAAAGCAAGATGACCCGTAATATATAAAACGTGTGAAATAAAATCATATATAGCATATTTACAATTCTCTCCTTAGTAAAATTCATTTAGAAAACATATAATCAAAATCAGTCTTAAAATGTAAAACGTTAAAAGACATAATTTATATACAATTTCATTTACTCAGTACAAAAACTTCAAACACGATTATCTCAGAACTATAGTCAGCCCGATACCCTTTACCAAGTTGGATGTAATTTTGCAACCAAACATTCGATATCAAAAAGCAAGGTATCATCTTAAAGCTTAAAATTCCAGTTTTAGATGAGACCAAAAAAATCAATTTTGATTTTTGGACCCTTAAGGTACCTTTCGACATGACAGGTCACATATTATCAACAATGTCATTTTAAGCAGTCATTAATTTACTTTGTAACTGATATTTTTAAATATCTTAAGCAGTCATTAATTTACTTTGTAACTGATATTATTAAAATTTCTTAACTTTGCACGAAGTTTGAAAAATTAGTATAGATAGGGCCAAATTATAGACCTTTTTGAGCTACCAAATATTTTGTGCAACAAGTCTTTGTTATCTTATAATCTAGTAATATAATTTCAATGCATCTACTAATCAATAAACAGATATTTGGTGCTATAAATCACCAAACACAAATTTGGTGAAAATGTTTGGTGATTGCAGTAACCATCAATATTGATTTCCCTTTAAGTTAAACTTACATTCAAACCGTTTAGTGGTAAATAAATATGACATATATATAGAAGATAGCCTCATCAGTGTCTCAGTAGCACTGCTTTCCATGAGGACTCTCTCTAAAATAATCAGATTTATTCATCAGTTTAAGATGCAGGAAGACAACTGGAGTGACTGGAGGAAAACATGTGGAAGCAAGGTTGGACTGGCAACCAAACACATGTACAATGCTGAGACTGGGGATCGAACCAACAACAGTCCTTGGCGCACTGGTTCACAATTATTGGTAATTTTGAAAAATCAGATCAATTCATATTTCAAATTATTGACTATACTTGATTACTGATTTTGTTATTTGATTTGTAGTGAAAGTGACAAGTAAAATATTTTTTACATCATATGCTTTTTAGGAGTAAATCATATCTGACCATCAGCCAAGATTAGAACATGGAGCAGACATTTTTTGTACTATCGAAGTATCAAAATAAATTGGGACTTCAATTGCCAGCTATTCGTTTGATGGAATCACTTGAAAGGCACATGCAATCTAATCAGTATCAAGTAGGCAGTTATACGAGGGGGGTATCAAAAAGTTTTAAACTTTACCCAGAAAGGATTGAGCTATATCAATGAAATTTTGTCAGAATAGTCACTCGTCTTTATGTACATTATGGTGCAGAAATTATATCATAAGTACTTTTAATTTCTTTACGGGTTGCGATTGATGTCATATACCTACTCGCTTAAAATATAAGCTGTATGGAGGAAATTGAGAGATACGGCGTAATTAAATCTCTTTATTTGAAGGGTACAAGGCCCAGAAAATCTTATAGGCATCACCAAAGTTCAATTGTTTGACACTATAGTAAAGGATATTGGGTTCTCTATCCATTTATACCAAAATTATGGAAATTGATCCAATAATGACGTCACAATAGCTTAAAAAACATGGCCGACCTAAAAATGTTGATTTTCATTGAAATATAAAATCACCTTTTTTCAATACAGAGGATCCCTTCAATAATGGTCTGTAGAAAGACAGTTAAAAGTGGGAGAAATGTGTAAATTTGCACATTGCCTATGCAAAGATGCCTAAAGTATCTCATAATAAAATTTTGCTCCTGGCGCTATTTCTTCTGGGTAAAGTTCAAAACTTTTTGATACCCCCTCGTATATTACACACATTAACTATTGTGTTGTAAAAAGTTACAGGCTATGTAGTAAAGGGCTACAAGCTATGCGTATCTGTAAGTATCTAAGAGAGTAATTTGATTATTTAACTTGATGGCTGTAATGCCACTCTCATCAATGCTCACTTATTAATGCTCTGCACACATTTTAAGATAAAACAATTTTTATACATTTTTTTGATGCTTAAAGACAGTTAATGCCAAGGTAATTTGATCAAATCTGAGAAGTACATTTGGGACTGTATAATGTACAAAAGCCTCCCCTGCCACCCGGATAATGCCTTGCATTGCCATAAGTACCCTTACTCAAACCGTTAAAGTGATTTTGTTAATTTCATGACTATTTAACTCATGGCAGTTTTGTACATGAATTAAGTTACACTTAGGCCGTATACTTATGGACACATAGTATTGAAATTTTAATGAGGTGACACGAATACAAAAATCCACTAAAGTAAATGTTATAAAATATTGAATGCCTGAGAGTGCAATAGTACAAAATATATCATGAAGTCAAATTTGACCGAATGATATATTTTGTATACTATTGCACGTGGATAGGCATTCAATATTTGTTTTATATCATGATATCATAAGGTTTGTTTCATGCCGTGCAATAGTACAAACTATCACTGTAATCATGATATAAATATGTTTAAACTGCCATGAACACCAACTTCCTTTCCTCTCAGACTGCAAGCACATAGAAGTATACGGTTTTTGCTATACAGGGGCGTATAGCAAATGACGTATACTTCTATGTGATCGCAGCCTTATAGACAATAGATTCTAAGACTTCAACAGGTAACAAGGTAGTTCTCTGAAATCTTTTCTGTGATCAATACCTATAATTGCATCCTCCCATGTTCATCTTGATTTTATTGATTTTTCTTTGGTAGGGTAAGATTTAAATAAGATAACATATATCATGCTTTTACAGATAACCTTTTAGAATGGATGAAAACACTGATTTTGTCAAGTATCAAAATATTTTAAACTTTACTCTTTAAGGGGGGAAAGCACATCACTCATTGTTGCATTTTTGCAAATTTATTTTGTACCATAACTTTTGAACAAAGTGCTTAAAGTTAATAAAAGTATACATTTCCAGAAAGGAATTTTCACAAGGAACATGATGGTGATGTTGATTTTCTCAAAAAATGTGATTTTCCATCATGTTCCTTGTGAAAATTCCTTTCTGGAAATGTATACTTTTATTAACTTTAAGCTCTTTGTTCAAAAGTTATGGTACAAAATAAATTTGCAAAAATGCAATAATGAGTGATGTGCTTTCCCCCCTTAACTTTTCTTAATATTACACAATGACTTATTTGCTAAAAACAGATTTGTATTAAATGTGCGTAAAAATTCCCAAGGTATCAAACATGCCTTGCGTCAATGTCAATAACCAGTGTGGTCTTTGAACATGGTCTGCATGCTTGAATTCTATAACACACTTTCCTACAAGCATGCTTCCATACCACTGAGAGTTGAATTCAACAACATTTTATTACAGCATTTACTCTATATGATAATTTTAGATACTGCAAACTGGAACAAATTGTCAACAATGTGTCAAAAGAAGTTGACCAAATTAACAAAGTGACACCAAGAGGTGGACCAAATTGACAATAATGGGTCAAAAGAAGTGGACCAAATTGACTATAATGTTGAAAATTGTTAATCAACTCACCTGTGTAAAAGCAGTCAGAGAAAAGTGCCAGCATGGAATATGTTGAAAGAGAAAAAGAAAAGAGTGTTGTGTTACAACCAAATATACTCACACTCTTATGATAAACATGCAAGTTATTTTCCTGTAAATCTTGATGGTTGTATCATTATTTAAAGAGTGACAATTGGCTTCAAATATGATATCTAAATACCTACGAGTGTGTCCTATCTAAGCATCTTTTCAATTTCAAGTACAATCTACTTCACAGGATGCATGCCATTTTAAAACATTTGGGACACACAGAGATATGAGCAGATTAAGAGTATCAAAGTTTTCTTGTCCTTACAAGTAGACTCTGATGTCATCAATATCAAGATCTCAGACATCCCAAGATTAGCGGATAGCGTCATCATGACACAGGTCAATTTTATGCATGTAAATGTATGTACCAGGCATATTGTGTAACTTATTATCATGTTCTGTTTGTATGAGTTGTATTCTTTTGCTCCAGGGAACATTTAATACTCCTACGAGTTTCTCCTATTTAAGCAAGTTTTCATTGTCAAGTTACAATACATTTCATCACAAATATAGCATTAAAAATAACTTGCAAGACTTTGGGGACACCCAGAGATTTTTGTCTCCTGCCATTTTAAAAAGGTTGTATGACATTTGGGACACACAGCGATATGAGAAGATTAGGAGCATCGAAGTTTTCTTGTCCTTACAAGTAGACTTTGATGTCATCAACATCAAGATCTCAGACATCTAGATACAGTAATCATTGTACATGTTTTTGTAACTGTATGTACCAGCCATATGAGGAGTGCTCCAGTAAAATGAGAGGAAAGTTGCACTTGATGATTTTGAGAAAACAGCTACTGAAGTGAAACGTGGGTAAAATATTCACTTTTAGTTTTTTGATGGAGATCGCATCTATTGACACTCTATGTCAAATTTGGGCAACATATTTATTTTCTGAATCGCCTTACATGGTCACATAAATTATCTGTTTATGGAAAAGGAAAAGGGGAAGTATTACTGATTATATATCATTTTGAAGCTGAAAAAATGAAAAAAAATCAAAAATGTATTTTTATGAATTTTTAAACATCGTGACTTTCCTCTCATGCACTCCACACATCTATTAACTGCTGTAACATTTTGGTTGTATTCATTTGCTCTTGGGACCAGTAAAAGCTGTATATTTGAAATATCTAAATGTCAGCCATACAGAAATCAAATTGGCCATAAAATTCTTCAGCCAGTTGTATCAAAACTAAAAAAGTTCAAAACCAGATTGATGTAAACACATTGAGATGCATACTTTTATTGAAATTTGGACTATAATATCCTCTGCAGGGCGCACACCACTAAATAACTAGCACTCGCAATCCGGCATTTCTAAAATCGGCAAAATTGACTGCCCTTCTAAAAACAGGACTTCAAAACATACGTTTTAAGGGCAATATGTTTGGTCGATATTTTGTTCTAACTATAAAATTAGGTTTATTTAAAAATGCTCTGATGCCATTTTTGCTCTCCAGATTAATTTGGTAAAATTTAAAGGGTTTTCCTTAATTTGCGCTTGATTCTGGAAATACAAAATTCGGCTGTCGGTGATAGGGGGCGTTA
>JXSR01S027018.1:35037-46227 GCA_000969725.1 Ophiothrix spiculata | reverse complement strand
CTATTTGAGTTATTACCCACAGACATGATCATCAGGCCTTTTAAACAGATTAGGGGTTTGTGTTCAGCGTAATTGGCTACATGCGAGGGTATAGGGAGCGGATAGTTTAGAACACAAAAAATGTAATTTTACTGTATTTACACAAATAAAATTATTTAACACAAAATAATAACTTTGGCATAGAGATTTTAAATTGGTCTGCAGTTCCAGTGATTTTAGCATTAAATCAGTAAACTGAACTGTTTAGGACAACTAGATGAGGTTTGTAATTAGTTATAAATGAGACTAGAGTCATCAATCAATTATTTTAGTACATTTGAATAATTAATTACCTTTTAGACTTTTTTAATTATTACCCCTTGACTACATTTCAAGTTAATGAATTAGAACGTCAATAAACACGTCAATAAATGCATTCCTGTTTTGGCTTTGGTATGATTTGTTTTCATGCATGATATAGTCTGGCTTCTAGTTCTATTTCAGGGACTGATTTGTATCAAATTGGTTTATGAAATTGATGTCTTTAATCACGGCAGACAGAAACTACGTGCAAAATTGCATCAACGTTAAAGATAGATACTGATTGGAATCAGGTTAAGTGGGAAATTGTCTGTGATAGAAATATAGAATGTAGGCCTACTGTTTTAAAGGAAAAGTATCCTAATTTGTCAATTTTATTAAATTTGACTGAGAGGGGGGTGGGGGGCAACTGGCAGTTTTACTGACTCAAAGCACAAGAACTCCTTTTTGCAATAACAATATACAAAAATGTAGGCCCTAATTCCGAGCTGCTCTTTTGATTTAAAAATCCTATAGTATGATTTTCTGACACCTTTCAATGTAATATTATGTGATTCTTTTTCTTCATTCATGTGTACTGACTCCTCATTCCAGTGAACACAAACTTTTTACCTTGCTTCTGTCAACCAGAACAAAACTAACAAATCTCCATTGGATACTCCTTTGTAGAAATGTAGCAGTTCAATTTGTTTTTTTGTATGAAAAAGCAATTTCTTTTCTGTCAGGCCTTATTTTGAGTAAATTATACAGGACTACGTTTGACATTTCATACAATAGCTTGAGCACACTGGCTTTAGATTCATTCAGATTTAGTTTGAGGAAACGGATTGATGTTTCGATGAGCATTTTCACCCCATTTCATTTTCAAAAGCATCAATATAAAAAATTGTAATCACAAGGAAATGTATATTGGCAAACCTGAAATAACATTGCCTTGAAATAAATTGCAAACTGATCATGGTTGATTTAGTTCAGGGATTCACTGTATGCAAATTAGGCCCTATAGCTATAAGGCTAAACAATAATTTATTGGACAGTTTAAACAGAAATCCAGAGTACAGGGCCCAATTGTTTGTTAATGCAAGCCCTGCCCTGGGTTTTTGTTGATATTTAGAGAATAAAAGATAAGATTTTTTGTTTTGCCTGTCATCTATCGTCTCATAATGGATGGGCGTACATTATTTTGAGTAATGGGTGCCCCCGCAGGGGGTGCCCATTACGAAAAAATAATGTAGGCCCATCCATTATGAGACGATAGATGACAGGCAAAACAATAAATCGCCATCTTTTATTCTCATTCTTGGTCACAAATTTGAGTCATTTATAAACCAAAAACGATGTAAATTATTGTCAAAAACTATAAACATTATCATTGGAAAAATATACACCCCTATTCAAACATGAAATATTCCAAACCCAGTAAAGCTGTTCGCGCCGGATGTGTGCGTATACCTGCATCGCGCCGTAATTTTGAACGCGCGGCCCCACTGCGTTTCACGCTGAACGCACTGTCATCTATCGTCTCATAATGGATGGCCAAAATTCCTTATTAGGAAATAAAAACGCACTCAGTGACTAAGAATGTCCAATAAATTATTGTTTGGCCTAAGTTTGAAATCCTGTAACTGTAACATTTTCATAATTACTTCCAAAATTAGGTTGGTAATTGGAATAAACTCAAGCTAGTGCTTCAAATTGAACTTGGGTTGAACTAAGGAAAAGGACTCATCAAGGCTGCTTAGAATAATTACTTGTGATCACAGGCTCTGCTCAGGTCAAATCTGGCGTAGATTGTGCCACCAGTTACCCCAGGCAAGCCACAATAATTTCATTTGAAGAGCATTAGAACATGGCATTTTAACCTTACCAAAGTGCATGCACTTGAGATAAAGCATTAAAACCCTGTCATGTTCCCTCTATGCCCCAAGTATACTGGCTTCATTTATAAAGCTTATCTCAGCCCATCAAAATGATCCTGCAGTGGCATTTTTCCCCTTGCTCATCTTTAACCAAGGTCATGATGCACTTTTCATCTCATGAGCCACAAATTCACTGTCACTTCTCCATTAATCTATTTGAGTTATTACCCACAGACATGATCATCAGGCCTTTTAAACAGATTAGGGGTTTGTGTTCAGCGTAATTGGCTACATGCGAGGGTATAGGCAGCGGATAAATATGACTTTGTTGTTTGCCATTTTATTACTGAAATTTCTGCAATTGGTTTTTGTCAGGTCCCAGTAAGGCGGAGGATTGAGATGTAACATGTAAAAATGACTCAAACATTCTTTGTTTTCCCAGTGGGATTGCATTACAAAGTACATATTAAACTCCTGAATTTTATCTTACAAGCATGGGTTTTTAAAGGTAAAGGACGTTCTTACATTTTGTTTCATCTATTTCATCATTGAAGTGTTTTCTTCTCTAAAAAAAAATAGCGCTATAACTGAATGTTACATGCGCAGAATCCACCTCCGTTATGTACTGACAGATGCTGAATGTTGATGAGTGCATGCATGACGATAATCAGAATATAGTCTTTTTCAAAGTCTTTCGGTTTGACAAAACCATGAAAGGCAATAAACTGTTTCTTTACTCCATATTTTTTCAATTGGTTTATTGATTTGATTTTGTATGTCTAGCTCTAATAAATGATTTTGGATAAGTGATTTAGATTCAATTCAACCGTGAAGTTAAATTAAATTAGAAAATTGCAAGAGCTTCATGACCTATGTCAGTGTTGCTTTTCTAGTACGCACTTGATATTAATCAGACAAAGAAAGCAGTCAAACTTGAAAGTCACAGTGAATAAAGACCGAATTGAAAATCACCCTGCAATCTTCCCTGGCATTAGCAAACAAATTTTGTATTTGAGATTTGCCTCATTATTTGACGCTGGTACAGTCATATTAAATCTGTTATCTTTCTGTGTCAAATCATACAGAGAGCTTGAATTATAACTCTCAATTTTACTCTATTGATATGAACCTAAATGCTGTGATGTCGGTACGTTGTGATTATATAGTTTACGTCGGCCCCTTACAATGCCGAGCCAACTAGAGTCAAGTGTCTTTTCATGCTGGAATTGTTGTTTTCAAGGAAATTCAACTATCTCTTCTTGCATGACTATTTTTCAATTTGCAGTCGCCTCTTCCGTCCCCGTTTTCCCCTCGCTTGACACGTGTGACCATCTGCACGCTTTTCTAATATTGATCATCATAAGCTCATTGCTCTTAGGACACAACCGGATGGAGCTAAGAGTCTCAAAGTCATGCTTACAAGAAATTAGGACTGAGTTCAAGAGAATATGATAAGATATTTCAAATAGTCTTGGATTACACACACATATATTGGGTTGGGGCCAAGCATATAGAACTTCTGCCAGAGAGGGTTTTAACTTATGGTGGCTTGACTATGCTTTGATGAAAAAACAAAATTCAAACTAGCAAACGGCCTGACAAAATGAAGTATTATTACTGTGAGTTTATCTTTCCTGTCAGTGTCTCGATGACCCAACAGATTTCAAACCTGTCACCTTTGATCAGATATTATTTCAAACTGCCCATTATTCCATCTCTACTTTAAGCTCTTGCTTTTTTTAGAACGCTTGCATTATAGGTCACCCATTTGGACTTGACTATTAATGGCCGGCTTTTAATGCGAGCCCCAGATGAAATGGATTAAGGCATTTGCTTGTATAATAATAAGATTTAGAATTGACCATAATACTTAATGCATTATCAACTCTTGGCTGCAAACAAGCCGGCAAGTGGTCACTGGATTCACATGCATATTGCATAATGTACGCTCTCTACATGACTGCTGCAGACTTTAAGACGCTGTCGTACAGTCTAATGGCAATCAGAAATGCCATAAATGTAGCGCTCTTTCATATTAAAGTAGGGGATATTCAATCTTCTGTGATATTGACATTAACTTTACTGCAGAATATTGTGTTGAATCAAGAAAATTACCTCTTCACTCTACCTAAATCATAATCACATTATATTGCCGAGCTTGCATGGAAATTACCGCTCTACAAATTGTATTACACTTGAAGTTTGTACTCGTCAGTACGATGGTACATATTTGTCAGAGTAATAATTACCAGGTTTTATTGATGAAACAGTGCCGTGTTTCATAAATAGAGCTACAGCAATATATAATAAAGAGCACACATAAAGGACAATGTGTGCATAGCGTTCGATTTCACGTTTCTTGGATATCTACTTCAAAATTAAAATTTGCTATAAAAGCAACCGTGTGTGTATGCATTTGCAAAGTTCTCGTAGTATCACGTTTATAATGTCAAATCAGGCGTAAGATCTTAATGTTAGTTAAAAAGCGGTTCCATGGTTGACATTATATTAAAAAAAACTGGGGAATGTTGAAATTTCTCGCAGGCAAATACTGCAGTGCTTTGTTTCTGCTTGGGTGAAGCTGTGTTACTTATCGCTGTTGTTAAGGGAGAGATGGCTATGTTTGTTCTCATGGTAGTGTCGATCAAATGAATGTGTAATATTGAGCTTGAGTGTTAATTCAGTTTGTAGTCTTATGAATTTGACAACTTGACACTTGGAAGATCATCACATAATTAGAATTGCCAAATCCGTCTTTGTGTCAATCTGACTCATCTTTTAGACCAGGCACTGGATATTTCTTGCAGTAATATGACCCTAGATGGCATAGCTTGGCATGGCATGGTTTACCCATGCCTTTCAGCAACACATTTTGGTCTTTGGCCCCACCTGCCTTTTAGACCAGGCACTGTATATTTCTTGCAGCAATCTGACCCTAGATGGCATAGCTTGGCATGGCATGGTTTTCCCGTGCCATTCAGCAACCCATTTTGGTCTTTGGCCCCACCTGCCTTTTAGACCAGGCACTGTATATTTCTTGCAGCAGTATGACCCTAGATGGCATAGCTTAGCATGGCATGGTTTTCCATGCCATTCAGAGACCCATTTTGGTCTTTGGCCCCACCTGCTTATATCCCTAGTGCAAAATTGTCATATATTGATTTCATTGTGACATGCATATTCAAAAGCTTCAAGCGGAATTTGAAAAGTCATTTTGCATTAGATGCAATTTCTTTCACTTGACATGTCCTGGATATTATTCCTAACTTATCATATCTATATTTCACCTCTCGTTGGACATTTTATATCGCTTATGCGATACCTTTTACTGGGAGCAATTTTGCATTGAATTAATTGATTGAATCTTTTTAAGAGTGTTCCCTTGCAGAGTGGTTTTGTATTGTTAAGTTGGGTTTAATATTTCAATTTATCAATATTTTATTGTGGGGCTGACAATGCTTGGTTGGGAACAGAAGTGCTGAATAGTCAAGAGGTTTTTTAAATGTACACGCTTTGCAAACTTGGTTGTTTTGAGTAATAAAGCTGTGATCAGGCTAGGAATTAAAGGTAGATTCATATTAATCCACAATACAGTAGAGTCTTTAATGTTCGATCAGAGAGATTATCCATGATCAGACCAAAGATGATCAGACCTCATAAATGAAAAAATAACCGAAACCATAGATCTATTATTATTGAGGCACATTGCTAATGACAGACTTCGGTATCTTCCAAAGTCCAAAGGATAGCGAGCCATTGCATGACATAAATAAGAAACTCAAATACAATGCCAGGTGTGGGCCATACATAAAATGACATAATCAAATTCTGTTTAATCAAAAATCCTTATCAATATAATGAGGCATGTAGCAAGATAAATGAAAAGATATTAATGCATTTAAAGTCTCCCATATGTGTTTGGGCATAAAGGGGTTGGGTAAAGAGAAGAAAAATAAGACTTTGAAATGAAAAAGTCAGAAATTGTGCTTTCAGTATACTTTGAGATTCATTTTCTTTAATTTTAGGGTCCAACTAGAATTAGCATGTTACAAAGGCCACAAATTGATTTCTTTTTGTTGATTAATATTTCATTTTGTGTTTTTTCATTGATGACTTTCATTACTTTAATCTTGGAAAAAAAGATTTTATCTATGTTTTCCAAGCTCTAATGTTTATTTATTTGAGGGTATATTTCAGGGCATTGAAATTAAGGGGGATTATTAATAATAATAATAATAGATTTATAGGAACTAGAAAAAAAATCAATCAATATGCCTGCAACTCACACTATTATAAAAGCACATCACGTTGAGCATGCATTGAGTGTGCAGTAGGCAAAATGTGATCTTTTCACAGCTTTCGAGGTAACTTAGGTGATGGGCTGGGTCGCTAAATATGTAGGCATCTAGGGTTGTTTTATCGATTGCCAATGAATAGCGTATAACACAATAAATATTGACCCACTAGCTTCTGTATTCTGATGGCTATATTGGTTTTCTTTTCTGGGGTATGTTTATTTTTGTTTGTGTTTGCCATCTGTTTTGGGTATTTTGTTGTGTATAATTCAATTTGTTCTAGTCCTAGAGTAATGAATGTGGAGCCTGCTCAGAAAGCTCTGAAGGACCCTCTTAATTTCGCATGTAAAATAGTTGCATGACAATTTACACACCAGTGATAGAGTTGACATACTGAGCCCCAGTAGCCTTGTTTGTGTGGTATAAGGAGGGTCCTCGTGGGAGGAGGGGCAAACAAATTAGTCTGTATTTGAGGTAGTTGTACCAATGTAAACTTGTACAAGAGAACTTTAATTGCTCAGTGTGTATTTGGTCTTGGATCTTGTGGACAACAACATACACTGAAACCCAATTCTGCGCTAGTCCCTTCTGACCAAACTGTTATTGTGATATTTTTAGTGAATTCCATGTACAGAGGCTATTCGATCCATAGGCCTGCTGCCATATCACAATGGTTACTTGGCTACTCTTAACAGCAACTGAACCTAGCTAGTAAACTAGATAAGTAAATATTTGGAGTAAATCAGCCCGGTCTAAAAAAAATCAAAGGTGCAGCTGCCTTCGGGTATGTTGGCAGAACAGTATTGTGTTAGTATTTGCAAGGTAGCAGCTGGTTAGGGTGCCTGGGCCAATATGGGTCTGTATTTGGACATGAGGCCATTGCAAGGATTATCTGGAAGGATGCCGGTCTACAATGTAGGGACCTACACCCGGGGACCTCATTAGCGTGTCCAGGAGGGGCTTTGGGTGCTGAAGCCCCCCGTATTTTATTAAAAATCTGCAAAATCAGCCGATTTGTGATGTTTTTAGACTTCAAGCCCCCTGCAAAATACAGAAAGCCCCTCTTAGCCCCCCCGCAGGAAAATATTCTGGACACGCCAGTGGACCTACATGTATTGTGTGTTGCATGTGATGTGAATAGTTCATATTTCTACACATGTAATAAGAATTACTAGAGCTTCAAATGTAGGCAGACTTTCCATGGATGCATGAATTTGCAAATTGGCAAGGTTATGTAGTGCCCTGTAATAATAATATTATGTACATGAAGTGCCAGGGACCTCACGGGATCTAAATCAAAACTTGTCATAACTTGAAAAGTTTCTTGTTAGAACTTGAAACAAAGTTGTAGGCCTAATTAATTGTTTTTTTAATGGCCAGCCTTGACACTTTTGAAATTGGTTTAATAGTTGTTATTTTTCGCCTATATTTACGCTAGCATGTGCATTAATCATGCATAGAATATCTCATGCTTTTAAAAAGGGGGCTTTCCTCATGATAAATATCTTGGCAAAGTTCCAGGACTCAAAGTACACAAGTCTATCATCTATCATAAACAAGTCTTTGATAAGACCTATGCTAAACTTGGCATGTTTAAATCCAGGATTTTAACAACCCCCAGGAACTTGGAGCCCAGATTTCCATTTTTACATAGTTGTCATAAACCTATGATACATTTAAAGGGATTTCTGTTTTGGCTGGGAGTGAATCGAAGTCCCACAAGCTGTCAGCAACCTAACGCCAGGGTGTGTGTGTGTGTGTGTCAACAAATTTGGCAACTTGCCGATCTAATTTGATCAGGAACTTGGCTAAAAATCTACACAGAAAACATGGCCAGACAGAGACAGTGACCTTTCTCACCATAAAATTACTCTTGAGTTGAGTTTCATGAATTGAAAATCTACAATGTGTGTTTGTTGTGCACTTTAATAGCATACAGGTGGGCTTTGGTTCAGTTCAACAACCCTATTGTATAAAAGTAAAAATAAAGCATAAAAATCTAGTCCGTATTCATGAAACTTTGATGACTTGCCTTAGCTCGTTTTATTTTTGTTATGGTCCGATGTGTTGAGATTTGTAAACAAGATCATCAACCTTGTGTTTACATTGAATGCACAGTGCGTGAAAAACTTGATGATTTGACTGCACGGGTTTTGATTTTATTCCTGTGGCGGCTTCATGTCTATGATCAAGTACTTCCGTGTATTCTTGAAGTTTATTTGAATCACCTTCGCATTTATGTCCACTCACAGTTTCTTGCAGTCATTGTTATTTTTTTCACCTTTTTACTTGCTGTGTGTTGCCTAATTTGACATTTTTCATGTTAGCTGTTATAGCTTTCAAAATTTCACAGTTTCGAAATGAACCCTCCACACACACCCAAAACAGATCAATATAATTAACAACTCAATTAATTAAGTTTCTATCTTTATGAATGCTCTAATAGGCACATTGTTTTGCAAAGTTTATAAAATTTAGTAGCGAATTCTGTTTTCCCTATTGTGCTGAGTGCAAATCCTAGCTATATGCAGTCGTAGAGCTTTAAATAGTACTGGCTCTTATCTCTGATTTGGTTTCAAATACACAATGAAACTCTAGTTGCATGCAGGGTTGCATGTGTGTAATTTGTTACATTGCCCATCCCTATCAATATGCCATCAGTGTTTCTAGTTTTCTTTCAGAAAGTTTTCCTCTGCATTAATTCTATTGGTTAAAGTACAGCATCAAGTATGAGCCAATATAATTCCAGTGTTTCTGAAACTCAATAAAGTAATTTTCTTTTTGAAGGTCAAACTTTGATAAGTAAATGGAACTAATTCTGTAGATAGAAAACCAGATAGTTCTCATGATACTTATCAAAGAAATGTGAAGGAAACAATAGGGACATTTTTTATCTTATCATGTTGAAGGAAAATGATGAGACAGGAGAAATTACACGAGCTCATCTACTTTGCACAAGGTCCATTGGGGAAATAGCTGCAAGAAAGAAAAGACTATACTGTTATATAGTCAATCCGCAGTAGAGGGAGCACTGGCAAGTCTGGACATGTTATGTATGCGCAGCAGATAGCCTCATCATCATTATCGTTAGCTGCTGCATGTGTAGTGTGTGTGTATATATAGCGTGGCATTTACCAAACGAGAGTCAGAACTGTATAGATCTAGTTAGTAGCCTGCGTCCCAGTTGTAGTACACACGCAAAGGACTGGCTGTCTCCACCGCACCTACACACTACAGGTTATCATGCTGATAGAACGTCGCTTTCCATACATGGGGCAAGTACGACGGACTCGACTGTGCTCACCGGCCGGCTGGGTTTAATGCATCGATAATCGTGCAACCATATGCAAAGAAACTGCCCATGCTATGAATAATAATGGTTTATTAAGAGAATGGTTAGTAAAATGACTAGCAGCTGTTTCTGGAACTGATTTGAAAAAATAAAAATAAGACGCCATACCTAAGGGTGATTATATGTATCTTTTTTCAACAAATTTCATACTTGTTATCTGTTCACATTCCCAAATGTGCTGCTATAAACACAGGCCTGCAGGTGTTTGGATTTAAACGCGACAGAAATAAACCTGTTTTGATCAGGCCTGTGTATTTGCTATGTGAATGGAAAAATTGCTCCACACTGAGCAATTGAACTTGTGATGTCACTTATGTACACAAAACAAAACACTTGTATTCCAACAAAAGTCCCCTTGAATTAAATATGCATACGTAAGAATGCAAATTTAATGCTTCGTACGTGCTCTGTTTTTGACATTTTACAACCTGATATTAATAGCTCATATTTTTCAGATAATTTCTAATATTCCCAGTTGTTACCTGATAGAAATTACATATCTGGAAAGTTTTTGGTGATGAAAGTGTCCCCGATGGCCTCTACGATATGGAAAGGCGACAGATTGTCTCTCAAACTCAAATCCGGAGTGATATCTCTTGCTTTACCCGCATACATATCAAGTCTTTTTACTGACTAGAGGGAAACGGAGAGTATCTATTTTGGTGTTTTCAGAAAGATAGAATTTGAATATGACATCTCTAAAGATGAAATGTAGTTTGTGTGGCTTTGATTACACACAGGCATTAAAGGGAGGGTAGTATGGATACAACCAAAAATATACGAGCATATTGGGTCTTACTATTTTCCAGATACAGATTTTTGATCAAAATTGACAAAAATACTCCCAGGTACTAATAGCCAAATTGTGCATCAAATTTCCATGTATCAGGTTCAATATTCAATCTAAAAGCAGAATGGTTCATCCATTGCCATATTTGGTAAAAAGAATTCCAGTCAAAATTGAAACACATTTCCATGGGTTAAAGGTCGGAAAAGAGTTATTAGGGGTCTAATAGGTTCAATTTAAATAGATGATTGCCAGTATAAATTTTAAAGGGAAATAAAATCCGGGCAGTATTTTCACCCAAGTTTTAAAATAATAGTATTTGGTATGTCAACATTTCATCTGAACAGGAGGTTTGGATAGTAAAAGCTTTTATTAAAACTGCTTTGATTTTTGACCATCTGGTATTGTCTCTATACACACTGGGCTCCATATCAGCTCGCTGTAATTAGATATGACGTGCAAAAAACAATATAACTAGGGGTCTATAACATGTTTGCGCTGCTGTTAATTTTATTGAACCAATATAATCTTTACTAGGAATTCATTTGGGAGGAAAAACATGATCCTCTCAATGCCAAATTGATGATGTAATATTCT